>JZLH01S0348909.1:0-14932 GCA_001188425.1 Eucidaris tribuloides
ACACACACACACACACACACACACACACACCTGCACCAACATTATGTACAAACGTGAACTCACACCATTTCTTTTTCTCCTCTCTCTCCAAGTTTATTATCATTTATGCATTCTCTCAATCTGAAATCGCATTTAGACATAAGCATAATGAAAAAAAAACCAACAACTTTACAGTTCAATTGTGGAAGTATATTTTCAACACTAGCTTTTTATTACATGTACTATTATTAAAGTTGGGATTACGCTAATACATTTCTGGTCTTATTGTGAGAACATAATAGAGCACTATCATAAAACGACAAATTCGGAGAAGGCATCTAAATACAACATGACCATGAGAGTACACTTTGTAAGTTGATCAGGGAAAGAGATTATTCTAAATTGTGATTATGTGCATTAATATATGCATGCGCGAGTGCATGTTTACATTGCCATCAGTGAAAAGCAATACAAAGCCACTAAATTCTACATAACAATTATTCTTCTAATACATTCAACAAGCTATTCGTCCTTATGAATATGTCTTGTGAAGTTCTCTAAAAAATATATGTAAAATTAATTAATCAGGAAAATATAATGACAAGTGGTTAGTGGTCATCACGTAAAATGATTATATGATACAGTGATATTGGTCGATTTACTCAAACGTGTTTATCTAATGGATGGCATTATTATCGGCATAATTTAAAGCTGCCTACATTTCTGAGTATCGTCCCGTACAATAATAACACCAGATGTAATTATATCTATGGAAGACATTTATAAACTGATTATGGCAACCGCACATTACATTCATCAACATAATGATAATAGCATTCTATAACAACAAAATGACAACTTTAGTTAGAAAACTAGGCTGCACGCAAAAAAAAATAATCCATGTATTTTTTTAATCATATTAATTCAACCATGCAATAACAATTTAATTATTCTTATTCAACAAGGCAATAACAATATTGTGTCTCTTCCACCCTTTACTGTAATAACACAAAAGTTTCCTCAAGTACATTCCGAACCCAAGTTTTATGCCATCTCCACTTTTCTAAAACAAAACAAACAACACTAATTTTGTCAAAAATACACAAATATATACACAGTAGTCGATCAATATAAAGCTCAAAAAAGCTTTTTACAAATGACACCTGTATCAAAATGTAATAAGATAAAAACGGTACTACAGGACTACTTCGAAAGTACTACTCGTAAACTTTAACCAGGGAGGTGGGAGGACCCTCCCACCTCCCTGCTTTAACGTTTTACCCGTCCCAAATGACCTTTCACCTTACCATGCGACCATCGACAGCACTACAATATGATGGTGCCCACAGCTTGGACTATTATAGTCATAGTAGTTGCCAAGATACGTGTCATATAGGAGAGTTTTGTAGATAAATGTTGACAGACGGACGACGGACATACGCCATTTGGATCGCTTTCACCTCTGGTGTGTGAGAATAAAGGTTAGCTAACCTATGGCATATTTTACGACACACGCATACAAACATCCATGACCACTATACAACAGGCTTTCACAACTCGCGTTTATAAGACAAGTGGATCGTATTTTTTATGCTGGTACAAACCGTACAAGCAAGTTTTTGACAAGCAAATATTTAAGTGTTTCTCCTATCATTTTCGTTCACATCAAACTTTCCTGAAACTATATGAAAATTGGTCAAGCTCACGATGATAGCGTTACTTTCATGTATTCATTGACAATCTAATTTACAAACACATTAACAAAAAGGAAGAAATGGCAACAATGGGTACTTCCATTTGAAAGCAGTATACCCAGAGACATTCAGAAGTGAATTTGTCTAACGACAATATGAACAAATACCAGTAAGCAAGAGCTATAATCATGCTTTAAATTTGAAGAGTTTTGCTCTATGAAATGAATCATAATTAAGAGACTTTATCATACACAATGGCGTAACTTTTTAGATTAGAATTACGTCTTAGAAGGCCTGCAAATGTAAAAATGTAAATGTATTCACAAAGCAAACATTTAGCATCGTAAAATGAGAAATCAATACACAACCCAAGTTAATAGAATTAGAAAAAAATGCTTTATTGTGAAAGCGTCCTTGAAATCAAAATTCAAATTGAATGCAATGATGTACTATCATCCATTTTATCAAACTAAATATAAATGTCCAACAGATGTCATCAGCTATATAGTGTTATGAATAGGCCTACTGATATGCACATGAAGCATACAAATTGCAGGAAGTGGCCGAATTTATATGCATTTATTGACTTGGATCCTGCACATTAAACACGCGCTCATGTACAGACTGTCAAGAATCTGGTGGACTGCAAGTTTCCACTAGCTTTTCTGATGTGTTCCTGAAATTGTGTGTAGAATCGATTTGTTTGAGCTGTTTGAATATTTCTCCTATATGAGGGTATAACGCGAGTCCTCTTATTGTCATCATAGATACTATTATAGTATCTATGTTGCAATGTTTCTAAGTAACGTCTTTCCCCTTCGCCAAATTAACGGATTATTCTCTTTAAAATAATGCGAATGCTTCATTAAACATTATAAAAACATGATTTTGATACCAACATTTATCAATATAACACATCTGTTTATATGAAAAGAGAATCTTAAATTATACAACGTTATGGTTCACTCATAATTACGATTGGCATAGAAACACCTACGTGAGAAAAATGTTGATAGTTTATGGAAAAGCGTGAAAATGTTATTTTTAAAGAAGGCATGTTAACTTTTCAATGTAATAATCTGACTTTAAGCAATTTGTAAGAAATATATAATCAATGTTGCTATCGCAATATAGCTTATAAGAAATTGGTGTTTGAGGAAAAAATACAATACACCTTCAAAAGAACATGACAAGAACCCTAATGTGTAGAAACACAAAGTTTCGGCTTCCTGCTGTTATCTGATCATGTCATAGTTTTTGAAAGTCTGGATACAATCGAAATTTTCAGTGGCCATGGTTACCTCTCAACTTGACTGTTGTTTTGGAAATATTTGTTGTTGTCGTTTTTTTTATAATGTTTTCATTAAAATGTCATTAATTCACAATACTTGGGTATTTTTATGTCAACCACCCTTGTTAAAAGGTAAGTGAATGAACAATGTGAAAAGGGGGATTAGTTCAATGCACATGTTTTATCATGTATAATTAATGTCACCCGTTTACTACGAAATAGAGACTTTAAACTGAAGAACTATTCGTCAGATACAACTGATGAGCTGCAGTGCGGCATTTCATTTGTATTTTTGAGTGTTTCTATTTGATGTGCGTTCCATAGTTCGACGTAATATTTTTTTTCTGTAACGGGCAGATCGTTGAACTCTTTACAGAAACGTTGAATTAATTTGCCTTGATCCCTGAATGAGACTTTCTCATTCTTCACAAATTCTTGACGTTTCTTCAGACTATACATGAGCGCAGGACTCTTATATCGTTTAACTTTAAAATCCCTTTGCTTGTATGCTTTTTTAAACAATGCTTTTCGAGACTTTCGCAGCAGAGAAACCATGCGCTTCTTCCTTCCAAAATGTTTGACTTGGACAGTGCACTCTCGTGTCATGTCATTAAAAGACGAAAATGAGCTGAAGTCTGGTACATATGACTGGATATTAAGCACGCACTTTCTTTCTATAGAGTCAAATATGTAAGAGTAATCAATGATGACATATCTCCGTCGGTAAGCATCTACTACCACATCTGGTAGTTTCTTGGATTTTAAGATGGCTTTGTTATTGACAATGACATGATATACCTTTGTTGAACGACCTTTGGTTTTACCGGGTAGATTTTTATACACCTTTCCACCAAGTTCCACGATTTTTTCGGCAAAACCTTTTTGCGTCCATTTTCTGCCAAGGCCATGCGGGACATTTCCGGTTAAAACAAAATGTTTTCCACACAGAGGGTTAATTTCTCTGTTTTTCTGACATGAAGCCATGTTAGACTCATCAAGTAGCGAGGAAGCATGTGTACTGAGTGTACTATCTTCATTCTTAGTATTCGAGAGGTTTTCTTTAATTTTTCTCCTTGTGTAATATCCCTTATACCACGCCTGTATCCTACAGGCCGCGACTTGCCGTTTGACGTAAACCGCAAAGTTCTCACCAGAATCGGAATTAGCAATTTCATACGACAACTTTCTGTACATGTGTGATAATATTGAAAGTTGTGGATCGGATCTGGTATGGCCACCATGTCTTGTTGTGTGCTGGTAGTAAAATCCGCTGTGTTTGTAATTTAGGTGTTCTCCACCTTCGGTTTGAAACCGAGATAACGGAAACTTAAGATTGTTCATGAAATACCTGGCATAATCGATGAATTTAATCATGTAGGGTTTTAGATTTTGCCATGAATATCTTATGCAAACGAGTCTATACAAGCATTCAGCATATTCAGTGTATTTCTTCTTGCACGCTTCATCGTAACCCCATGTGTAGTCCGCGGGATTCAGTGACCCACTTTGTTTGTTCTCCTGCAGTGCAGGGACAGGCTCTTCCTTTAACATTGCGTACATGAAATATACTGTGTCGAAAATCTTGGAAGCCAAATCATTTTCAGTTATACAATTTGAGTCAAAGAACTGCTGTATTTTTATTGCGGTTGAATGTGGTAGTTCATTGTTGGGGACAACATTATGCAGCACGTGAGGAAATGATGATTTTTGTGGGTGACCTTCGGGTAAAATACCAACAATACTAAGGGCGTGATCTTTGTTTAAAGTGATGGGTTCGGGTTTACCAGATTTATCGAGCAATATCTGGAAATTTCCTTGTCTAACTCCCCTTTTATTTATATTGGAGACGAGGTTTTCCAAAAGTTCCTTGGTAGACTTTCCACCAAGAACTTGCTCTTGTTTGTTGCTCTCAAACAAAAGCTTTTCAACTTCCAACCGCAGTAATTTCTCAATAATTCTTGTAAATCCGTGCATAATATCAAAAACTACATTTGTCAGAGGTATAGACGGTAACAGACATTCCGGATGTTTCCTATCAACTTTCACTTCTCGATCTGTACGAAGACCACTTTCAGCTACTTCTTTCTTGTCAGATTTGTTACATTCGTGGTAAATATTCCATCCACATTCTGATGTCGGGTTTAAAATTGCAGATCCGTCAAGAATTTTAATGAGAAACATCTCATCACCACAAAGGTAAACGTTATCAGGTAAAGTGAAGGGACTTGACCTTATCATGTTCTCTAAATAGTTGTCACTTGATTCACCAATATTGGTTTCGAGATTGTCCCTCGAATCTCCTTCATAAAAGAGAGCAATTGGGTAGGTATGATCCGGACTTTGATAGGATACATGATTCAAATATAAATCATCATCAAGCAAAGAAATAGCAAGAAAAGTACTATGCCTACCACCAATTTCACGGCCATCTCCCCACAACCGGACATGTAGCTTGTCATTCAAGTATGGGTACTTAAAACAGAGCATTTCTAACAATCTGTTTAGATCAATATGCCATCCCGTTGAAGTCCGTCGTGGCAAAAGAACAGCTTCAAAACATGCTTTGTATTCTTTTCTTACAGAAAGTTCTTTTCGATATCCTGGAATTATGCCAGGTAATCTTTTTCGAAATTGAGCCAACAATCTTTGGCCACTGTAATTGTCACTTATGTATATTATATCTTGAGCACACAATGGATTAATATGAAAGCTGTTACATTTACACGGGTCCTTATTGCTCTTCATCCCCGTCTTTATATTACGCTGTTCTCCATCCCCACCAATATGATCAAAACTTTGCGCACCACATACACCATTTCGTGCACCAAATGTACCACTCAGCGTTTCACGCTCGCAGCTCAGGTCCTCAAACTCACCACTCTTTTCAGCACGATCTCTACTCTCATCAACGCACGCACCACTCTTACTAGCACTCTCTCCACTCTCATCAACACATGCACCACTCTTACTAGCACACTCTTCACTCTTATTAACGCACGCATCACTCTTATTAGCCCACTCTTCACTCCAACCACTCTTACTAGCTGCACTCTCTGAACTCTCTCCACTGTCATCAACGCACACACCACTCTTATTAGCACACTCTGCACTCTCTCCACTCTCGTCAACGCATTCACCACTCTTATTAGCGCTCTCTGCACTCTCATCAACGCACGAACCACTCTTATTAGCACTCTCCCCATTTTCAACAACGCACGAACCACTCTTATTAGCACTCTCCACATTTTCAACAACGCACGAACCACTCTTATTAGTACTCTCCCCATTTTCAACAACGCACGAACCACTCTTATTAGCACTCTCCACATTTTCAAAAACGCACGCACCACTCTTATCAGCACTCTCCCCATTCTCATCAACGCACGCACCACTCTTATTATTACACTCACCACTCTGCTTGTCACGATTACCACTCTGCGCACTTTTCTGTTGACAAGTGCTTTTGTCAACATTTGCCTGTTGAAAGTTACTTTCCTTTGTTCTCTGATCCCGTTTCCTTTTCCTTAAACCCTCCAAGCTCAATTTGTCAATTTCAATGTTAATTTCTGTTAAGAGCATGCTCTTCCGTTCACTGTTACCAGCACCAAACTCACTGAGGAGAATGCGCAATGCATTAATGCAAATGAAATTCCCCGAACCTGGAAAATGATGGAATGATTCTTCAAACTGTAAATTATTTTTTGTTAAACATTTAGCAATCCACTTCAGTTTACTTTTCATTACATGACCTTTCAACCCCACAAACTGCACTACTTGTTCAAAATCGAGATGCAACTTGTCATCAAAAATTTGTACCCGGAACTCCGTGTCACATAAAAGCAAGATGAATGTATTTGTGCTCTTGTCATCACCTGCTTTTGATTTTGGATATATTCCCGTAACAAACTTTTCGACCTCTTCTCTCCTTTCCAGTTTGTATTTCGAATATTTCGTCAGCAAAGTAATCAATGCCGCTTTCAATATCCAACTGCGTTTCTTCCCTTTTATGAGAAAGGCAGGATCTTTCCCAAAGTAATGCGACTGCAGAATTTCATCTATTTTGCGGAACCCTCGAGTGGTATTAATTCCAGAAACATGCAAAATATCACAGGAGAAATAAACCTGGGAATTATGTTCAGTGAATGCAATATCATGTCCCCAGATATTGACAAAGTCCATGCAGTATATATCATCTGAAAGATAATGAACCAATTTTGTTTTTGAAACATTTTTTGAGCTTCCAGAAAACTTCCTGCTACCATTTACCTTTTGTGTCTGCGTTGTGTTCAAAGTCATTGTGCTGAGAGGGGTTCTACAGCTTCCGTCTGTCTCTTCCATTTTATGCCTTTTGGGGGGAGTGCAGTCGTATTCGGAAACTTCATCTTCCATACTAGTTTTTGTCCTTGGCATTGGGTTGATATTTTCCTTGTTATCTTTTGAGTTCCTTTTACATGGAAATGGATTTACATTTTCATTGTTGTCATCTAAATCATGACTAGTATTATTTGGAGTACTTTTTGGGGTCGACGTGAAAATTGGCTTAATTGAAGTTCCAGGGGAGTGATTTTCATCGAAAGCATAATTTCCCGAGGGTGAAGGGGAGGACGCGCTTGGCTCATCTTGAGGCTTGGTAGGCATGTGAAAGGGAGATTCTTGCTCAACGGATATATGTGTCTCTGTTAAGTATTCCGACTCCATTTGGCAAGAAGTACTCATTTCATCATTGGGAAATGGATTGGAGGGCATATGAAAGTCTCCACAAGTCTTCAAGGGCGATTCGTGACACATGGTTACCTGTGTCCCCGTTAATGATGGGCTACCTGACTCAGGTTTTTCACATGTTGGAGAGGTGTTACATTGCGATCTTAATTCGTTATTACAATCAGGATGTGGAGGACTAGGAGACTTGCTACCCTTCCCGTTGGGAGATTCTAAATCCTTGGGCCAATCTGTTGGCAATCTCGGAGATATATTTGATGGCAAACTCTGATCAACCTGAATGGAGGGGGCAGGCATAGGACCAAAATCACATGTATTCGTGGGAGATTTTGTAACTTTTGCTCTCTGTTTACCCGTAGATGATAGTCTACCTGACTCTGTTTTACCATAAGAGAGAGGGGTATAAGAACAAGATTTCACGTCGGAAGGGGTAGACGTACGCGACTTAGATTTCATCTCAGGGGATTTTGAAGGCATAGACTTGGGATCATAAGCACATGTCCCTGTGGGAGTTTCCCAGCCCCCGGGTCTTCGAGAAAATGTTGATGTAGGACTCCCTGAGTCCATTTTGCCAGAGATGGGAGGGGTACATAATTGAGACCTCGTATCACCCAGAACACCATACGATCCTAGAGGCTCAGAACAGATTTTTTGTCGGGGATCTTTGGCAAAAAGGAGGATGTGGATTCCATCATGACTGTTATCTAAACACGCACTTTTCCATTCACTACACACATCTTTGCCCCCTACTACAGATGCATATGATAATCCGTGACTTTTCCTTTTTACCGCTGATGAGAATGAAGGAAAAGAAGGAGTACAGTAAACAAGGTCATCAATAACAACAAATTTTCCTTTCTCCTTCACAATGGTATAAAAGTGACCTTTGGACATTTGAATTGCCCCGGAAAGGTGGTACGTTGTGCCGTATACACACATGGTCTCTCTTACTACAACCGGTGGAACCTGTCTGTTCTTAGCATTTTCATCCAGCCCCAACTCCACAATAAGAAAATTTGGCATTTTCAACCTATCCGTCTTCTCCGAAATATGGACAGGCACTTTAGCTTCACAAGCAGAACATTTCTTGCTCTTTAACTTGTGCTGTACAGCCTTTTTGAGCGCAAACTCTAAACCTGTTGCCATGTCTCCCGGATGTTTGTCATTGATGAAGAAGTCGTAAAAGACGACAGCATCCATTATAATATCAACATAGCACGTCTGAAAGCATGACGTACAGATACTATCGGACTGAAATTTGGGTGCAAACTTAAGAGATGTGTCACTGAAACCTTCCAGCACTTGCAAAATTTCGGCATTGCTTGTCCCTTTTGGACGGTAGGTCTTGAAATTTTCGCATATATAATCCCATAAAGGTTCTCTGATTTCACAAGAAGGTTTCATAGTCATCAGAATCTCACTCAGTTCTATGAGTCGTGTTAAAAGGGGGTTTTGTCCATCATTTCTTCGGTCTGGGTCATACGGGTAAACACCGCGAAAGTACAATTCGATCAAAGCATCAACTCCACATGATGCACTGCAGTGCTGTGATCCATGCACATGCATCGTACACCGCAATGCATTTCTAAAATGATTCATTTCTCTCATAAGAAAAATGGCAGGGACAATTTTGTTTTGAATAACCATAATTTACCTTACTTCTACATTGCAACTTGCAAAACAAGTATGTCTCCAAATAACAAACACTTCTGCACTTATTATATAGTCAAATTTAATCATGACCTATCCGTAAAGTAGAAAACGTGCACGATTGTTTATTTACTTATTTTTTTTAATTTTTTTTATTTATTTATTTTTTTTTTTTTTACTGAAACGGATAGATGGGGTGCCTAGCCTTTGAATCTGACGGGTGCAACTTTGGCACCCATAGACATTTTTTAAACTGTTAATATTTTAAGTCACGCCCTTTATTGCCATACGGTGGGTAAAAGCATGTCATGCATGGTATCATAGCACAGCTCTCTTTAATGGACTGCACATATACCTATTACAGAAACAAATGTAGATTTACATTTCACTAAGGTGAATTTATAAGGTCAAATGAGGTCAAATATACACGCAATTGAATAACACGCTGTTTTTTTGCGAACCAGATTGGTGAGATAGCTGTACCGTGTGTAATATCAAATACGTATAAAATGTGAAAATAAAAACATAAAAAAAATATGTGTTTGGCTTTTTAAAGGGCACAAGTCAATATACTCTTCTCAAAGGTTACTTTATAGGTCACTACTTTTATGAGGTCAAATGAGCTTTAGATGGTATACCACACCCATTGGAAGATAAATGACAAGCGTAGTATATAACGTTAATTCAATGAACAGAATAAAATTCTTATTGAACAAATCATCGTTAGTGATCCAAATGAAAATAAACATATGTTAAAGCCCAAGTTTAGTTTTGGGAATTTGTTTGTTATTTGAAAACTTTATGCCCCAAAGTCATAACCCTGCAATAATAGATTCAGAATGTCATTATTTTTATTAAAATTAATTAATGAAATATCTCGGGGGACCACCCCCCCCAAAGTTTACATTATAGCATCCAAAGGGTTAAAAAAGTTATATGAGTAATACCTCATCTGAAATAGCTGCGTCTGCTCTTTCAGATGAGGTATAACACATGTAACCTTAAAGCCCTTTTAACCCTTTAGATGCTATAATGTAAAATTTTGGGGGCTTCCCCCCCCCCGATATTTTTAATTAATTAATAAAAAATAAAAAAACTACAGACATTCAGAATCTATTATTGCAGGGTTATGACTTTGGAGCATAAAGCTTTCAAATAACAAGAAATCCCAAAAACTAAACTTGGGCTTTAAAATATACCAAATTTCAGACATATAAAACTCTATTGAAATATATCTTATTGATGTTCTTTCATTTATAAATTTGATATACTGGACTTGTCAATTTATCAAACTGCATTCTTGTGGTTTTCTTCAGATATTAAACGGGGTCATTGAGGGAGCCACATTTAATTTGTATAAATAAGATATTATTTCAAAATGATTATTTAGTTCTTTGAAAAAGTGGAAATCTATGAATACTCAGATTGACCAGATTCACCACGCCCATTTCATTCTGTAGAGTTACTGTGTATAGATCTAGCTTATCTTATACGGCACTTCACCACTGTGGTAATTCATGGTTGACGTTTATTCATGTATGGCTTGGTAATGGTACATGTACATGTAGCATAATTTTCAAAGTTTCATAATTTAGGGTGTTTATTTGTCCATTTAAGCCTATATTGAGTAGCTCAGATATCATAGTTTGAATTCTTTTTTTTTAAATTGAAGCTCCACAATATTATCCTGTCTTTAAAAGTGGCTTTTAAGGAATTTAATTTGATATTTTTGTCAAGCGTGCGTGATTTGAATTACCTCATGAACAAAGTGACATCTGAAGTACCTTTATATCTAATATTCACACTTTCAAAACTCATTCTGGTTAATGCCAGAAGACAACTTTATTTTGATTTCTTCATTGTGTTTATACATGTTTTTATTGCAACACCAACTAAATTTGTCAAATTGGTGCGGTATGCCATAATAATCTCATTTGACCTCACAAATTTGACCTTTAAAATGACCAATGGCGAGACTATGTTTGATTAGTATAAACAGATTCTTTATGAAAACAACCCACATATGATACTATCCGTGTTATACTTATGTCATAAAGTATGTTTGTAAAAAGAGCGTGGTATACAATTTCATACTTATTTGACCTCAATCGAAGCGGAAAAGTAAACTTGCTTGTCACTCTATAATATTGCTATTTTAATTCCATAAAACAACAACTTTGATATGATACCGGACATGAAATGTTTAATACCCCAGAAGCGAACGTATCATCATGTCATAATTATGTTACCACAAGGGATGAGGCTTAAAACATCTTTGACAAGATACTTCCCATAGGTGCCTCTAAGGCACCCATTCTCTTAACTTCTGTAAGTAAAAAGGCAAAAGTGCCCTACTCAATGTGTTAAGTTTCTGCTTGCCTACGATATAATATACGTATATATCATTTTCTGCAGTTGTCATTCATACACCAATTGTATGACATTTAAAATGACTTTGAATTACCTATATTTGACAAGTGCCCCCTTTACACCCAAGGTTAAGTTTTCATCAAAACCAGTTGTAAAAATGGAACCATTGCATACACATGGTAGCTTAATAAAGCTTAACACATTGATCTCAAATTAATCTCAGATATAGCTATTAATGACATTAATCTCAGATTAATCTCAGATATATCTATTATACATTCAGTGAGAGGCGTTTCTTAACAATTAAGACGTGAATAAAAAAAAATAGACCAAGCCTGCCAAAATGGCACCCGTCGGATTCTAATTTAGCAATCCACAAACTATCAATTTCAGACCCCTCCACCCATAAAAGCACAAGTGATATACTTGACGCTTGTGTTACAGTTTCAATGGGACCATTTCCTTGACTAATGTGCAAACTAAACTAAATAGGTAAATGACTATTTCTGGTTTAGATAAGCAGTCAGGACACTCCTATAGTTTTGATCATTTATCACACCGGGATATTCTCCCGTTTTTACAATAGCACACATGTGCAGATCTGACGAAACTCGGAGTGATAAAGAAGTCACAAAGTTCGTAATGTCCTCCCTTTCACAGACATCCCATCTCAATCCAAGGAGATGATCTAGTTCGTACAAATTTTGTGCCTTGTAGTTAAAATCTGTACGAGGAGTCAAAGGGTCAACAGTAAAAACATTGCTATCTATATGAAAGTTTGTAGGCCCTAGATCGATCATTGATTTGTGCCTTCGTTTTGTGAGTGCCTTTCCTACTTCTGATTTGATTTGGAACAATCTTACATTTTTGTAGTACTGATAATTATATTCCGAATCTACCAAATTCTGCTTGGTCAATTGCAGTTCTGCAGCAAAAATGTGCTTGCCTTCTCTTGTAAGTCGACTGCTTACTCTCTGTCGCTTCTGCAGCTTGTTGATGGGGACGGTCACTTTGATGTCATTGGTTATGCTGTCATCGATGACGGGCATTCCTGTGGCACAATGATCCATGATGTTAAGGCTGGATATCATCATCTTCAAACTAGGCAAACCATCGATCTATTCAAATGAAAATATTAAAGAATAGATTTTGAGAAAAATAGAACATGAACCTGTAACGTAAGAAATGTACAAGATAACTGTGGAACTCTTGGGCAAAGTGCAGTGTTATATGTTTCAACACCTATTGGAGTGATATGACTTCCTTTTAAAAGCAGTTTTTCATTTATTAACTCTCTCTTAATTCTAATTACTGATGGCAATCATAAAAGCGCAATCTATAAATTTGAAGTTTTCGACACAAATCATTAACACGAAAGTGAATCTTGTATGTCATTTGCGTGATGTTGAGCAGTGAGCACAATCAATGATTTATGGGAGGTATAACCCTCATCTTTAGAGTCAATGAATGGTATTACAGTCTATTCCACTTGCACAGGCGCTTACACAGCGACATATTTACGGGGGTTGAGGCAGGATGGCGCACGTGCCCTTGCGCCACATGGGGTGGGGGGGGGGGAGGACGCGGCATAAGGCAGAAAAGGGGGCAAAAATAGGATGGGTGATCAAAAGGGCAAATGGGGGCTGGGCTGGGACTATCGCATGACCCGAATTTGACCCACCCCCACCCACCACATCGCGAGGCAAAAGGGAAAGGAAAGAAATGAAACTTTGGCATGGCTAGCCGAGGGAGAAATTTCCCTTACATCGAACTAGTGATAGTAATTGTATAGTCTATGTTGGTGATATTGCAAATACACATACACATACCCACAGTGTAATGTGACTGACACTGCACAGATATGCGTGTACTTGTATGCAAACGTAATTTCACACTACCCCAATGAAATAAATACACACCAATCATTTCCGAAGGATTGCATTTTTTCGACAACATTTGTATCAAATCCCACACAGCGAGGTAGGACCTTGGACGAATGGCATGGGCGCAGGCTAGGGATGCACTGCGTGCACAAGATATTTTGACAGCAGCTTGTAGAGAATATTTACTGTTATAATAGAATTAGATTCCTGCTTATAACTTTGACAAAATTCGCAATAATCTGCTTTGTTTTATGATCATTATTATTTTTTTTACTTGAGAAGAGGAGGAGGGTGTCTGTAGACTACAGACCACCCCTGCCTAAACTGATGACTTTACCCCCCCCCCCCGTCCCGATTTATGCCCGTGCCCGTCATGAAAGTCTCTCTTTTTATACGTTTTTAAGACTTAGCCCCGTTAATCCTATTTCAACTGGGCTATTTCTGGCAGGTTTTTTTTAAAGGGGATATACGTCAATTTGACGCCAATCAGATCTCAGACACATGATTATACCGCAATTGCCGCAAGTATTTGCATGAGTGTAAAGGCGAATATCAACTACTAACCTGTGTAATAAAATCAAAATAAGTGTTTTCTACTTTTAAGTAATTTATTAAGCAAATATGTGTATGAAAATATGTTTTCGCCTATAACTCATTTAAAATAGCTAGTAGAACCCCATTTTTTTGTTGCTAAAATACTCTTTCTGACATTTCTAACAATCATCTACAGAAAAGTTTGCCGTATCAGAATTAATTTCTTATGTATCTTATTGCTTCCCGATTTCTTATTTGAGGGTTTTTCCGACCTGTTTTGTTGGTTTGTTTCAGCAAAATTTGTCGCAGATACCTTTTGAAGCAAAAATATGCTAAAATAAAATAATTACAGCCATTAAAAGTAAAATTATGCATATTTATATGAGTTAAAAGAACAAAACTAATTTGCTATGATTTTGTACACGAAATTACATTTTTGAGCAATTTGGGGGCTGAAATGCATGTATTGACAGTCGTGCAATATTGTAACGCTTTGTCTGATGTTTGCAAAAATGGACTGAACCTATGCGACAACAAGTGACGCGTTCAAAACTGCGTTCCAGAATAGTCGCGCAATTCTTTTAGGGGTCTGCCCTCCCCTCCAAGTTAGTATAGGGTTAAGGGCAGATGAAAATTGTTTTTGGAAACATAAACTCATTCCACATCTATATCCACAATATCTGATAGGAGAATAAAGACGTAACGACAACAAAGATATTCACATCACCAGTAACCACACATATAATGATACTACTAATACTACAACTGCTACTACTAATATTACCACTAGTACTACTTCTGCTACTACTACT
>JZLH01S0348951.1:0-19767 GCA_001188425.1 Eucidaris tribuloides
ACAAATAAAAGATACAACACAAAATAATGGAACCGAGCAATACAGAAACCAGAACCGAGGTAAAAGTATTACCCTGCAATAATTAAGAAATAGTTCATTTTCTCGCATGTGGTCCAAAGAACTAAACTCAGCTGATAAACACAAACTCTTTCCATCAGGCAGAAACTTGAACGACCTATAGGAGGTGTCATTTTGCTACCAGGTGAGAAGTGAAGGCAGCACGGATACCATCTCCGGGTGAACAGTCACCTCGTGACATCTGATTAGTTATAAATTAAATTAAGAGAGGATAAAACGTAGTATAGAATGATTGCCAATTAAAGGGTAAGTAAACCTAAACAGCTCCTAACTTTATACAACAAAAAAGAAATACAATTGGAAACTTGAATAAGATAATTTATTTATCAGCTATCCATAAGACTGAAATAACAAGACAAAATAAGAAAAAAGGAGAGAATATTGCTTAACAGAAAAAAAAAGAAGAAAAGGAAAGAGGACAAAAATAAAGGACGCAGAACAGAAAAGAAAAGGGAAAGAAAGAGATTAAAAACTGTTGCTTAGTAACATATTTCTTGAATTATACTACTCTTAAAAAAAGAGAAAGAAAAGAAAGAAAGAGAAAGAAACCGAACATGGGAGGCACATAACTAGAGCAAAGGAAAGGTAAATATCGTTATTCTACGAAGTATTGAGTTGCCATCATAAGAAGATAGTATCACCATGTGTGTATGTACCCATGATTTTAAATATCAACTCCAAATAAAGCAGCTTATACGTTACAATCGTGTGTTGATGAGTAATTTGGTGTAATGTTACAAATGTGTAATTGTTAGTATGATGTTATGTAATATTTTTAAAATGCTCTAACGCAGTTTCAGTCAGTGATACCAATTTAATTTTAAATAATTGCCAAAATTAACATCCACCTGGGACCTGGTGCATAAACTTTAACCAGAAAAATATTGTTTTTGATGAAAATATCAAACTCTGGAGACTTCATTGTCATTAATTTTACTGTAGGAAACAATGTTAAAATGCCAGAGACTTTTCTGTGGAAAATTGTTTTATGCAAAAAGACCTCATCGTCATATTTCAGTTACCTATGATTACAACAACAATTTTTATTGCACATATTTCAGATAAATTCAGTTGTGTCCACCCTGTAAATTGATGCAACATGAATTAATCCATAAGACAATCTTTACAGGGTTTCCAAGCTAATCTGGAAATTCAAGGGGTAAACTAGAAAATGACTTCCTTTTTTCAGAGTAAAATCCGGAAATCAGGGAAAATGTCGGGGAGTTTTGTTTAATCCCAGCTGTCAGACTTTTTTCAA
Source organism: Eucidaris tribuloides (assembly GCA_001188425.1). Lineage (NCBI taxonomy): Eukaryota > Metazoa > Echinodermata > Echinoidea > Cidaroida > Cidaridae > Eucidaris > Eucidaris tribuloides. The sequence goes on from JZLH01S0348951.1 coordinate 1,337, forward strand.
GCCTTGTGTCCATACTCATGGACATGATGGAGGAACGAAATGGGTCAACATGATGACCTGACATTTGTAGACTTTCATTTGGAATTTGTTTCATGAAATGCTAGGAACCCTGATTTAGTCTTCCATCAATACCCCCCACCCCCCGCCCCAAAAAAAAGTATTTCCCTCAGTTGTATTACCACATTTTTATGTAGTTGGTTTAATTGTTATATGTGTGATAGAGATCTGGATACTATGCCAAGAATTCTGCTTGTTCGTTTTCAATCAAATTGTAATTTACAACAAAATTAATACGACACACTTGTAGAATAAATGATCAGTTTTTTTTTTAATACAAAGTGATAAACCAATCTACACCTAGAGACAGATTTGGCAAAGTAAGGTTTGGTTTATAATTGTTAGTACAACCAAGTGGAGTAGTTGGCCATGCGTGTACTTATGCACATTCTTTAAGCTCTTTTAAGGAACAATGCATATAACAGTGCAACTCTCATTATAACAACACAGTTATAACAAAATTCCTGTTACAATGAAGTAGAAATTGAACGGTCTAAATCATTATCTGTATATCTTCTTTATAGCCACTTTCTTCACTGTTTGGTTATAAACGAAATTTACACAACGAAAGAGAACTGGCCCAGATCCGAGGAACTTCGTTAATAACAGGACTGGCCGTATGTTGCTTTGTGTTGCTGGATATATGTTTACATATATGTTTGTGTGATATTATGGAAGGTTGTGGTGTTATTTGCAAATTGTTGAGATATGAAATGGTGATATTGTATACATTGATCGGCTGTGGGGATTATTGTCATTGTCACTTCGAATATCAGACTCTTGCCACAAAATTGTTTTTCGCAGACAAAGTGTATTATAACAATCCTTTGGGAACATGTGCATTCAAGGTGAATTGTATCGTGTTATTCCATATATCACACACGTGACTAAGTACTTTAACTCTGTATCACTTTAAACCTTGTCATTGCGAAAAGCAAGGTCCACCCTGACAATCAAGTTGTTTTAATAAAAGTAGAACAATGAGAGAAGTATTAAATGAAGTTTTTGTGAAATCCACCAAAGAATAGCAGGTTATGAACTTCAAAGTTTTAAGTTTTGTGACATCACATACATGTATGAGCACTCCCGCATATGTCATAGTAATATTAATTCAATAAATTGCCTCTTTTTATTGGTTCACGGAATAAATGAATGTCTTTTCTTTTCGTAGATGCTGTGTGAAATAATGTTTCTAAATTACTGTATATATTGAATGCAAGGTAAATCATTTCAATTTCTGAGAAAAATGGCACTTTAGGAAATTATACTACATGACGATGGAGAGCTGTTCACATGTGATGTCAAATTTAAAATTTGAATATTCATAACTCCATTATCTTTGGTGGATTTTCGCAGCATACTTTTCAGTTAACTAGTTTTCTCTCATTGACTGCTTTTATTAAAACCAAACTTGATGCAGGGTGATCCCTTGGCCTTAATAAAGAAGCAAAGGCAGTAAGTAAAAAAACAAAAACAAAACAATTATACTAAAACACTTTTGTGCTTTCAAATCTTTTTAAAGGAAATTAAATTCAAAATTATAGTATGAATTAAATGCATTATTAAAAGCACAAGTTTAGTTTTGGTGATTTATTTATTTTGAAAGGATTTATGACCAAAGGTCATATCACACCAATAAACGATTTTTGAATGTCTTTAAGTTTTTTTTTAAATTATTATGAAAAATCTCGGGGAGGGGGGGGGGAACCCTCTAGTTTTCCATTAATTCATTACCAAAAAACTTAAACATTCAGAATCTGTTCATTGGTGGGATATGACCTTTGGGCATAAACCTTTCAAATAAAAGAAAAATCCGCCAAAAACTAAACTTTGCTTTAAATGAGTTATAATCCCTCAAGTCTTCTTATCCCATTATTGCAATGCAATGGGAAAAATAACTACATGTTGAATACTAGTATTTCATTATTTTATCTTTGTGAATTTTGGTACTTAACAACTGAATATTGTCACTTCCAATGTGCTATGCATAGTGAATTAAAAACAAAATTGCAGACACTAGGGGCCGTATGCATAAAATAGTAATTGCTTTTTCTAGCCTTTGCTTGACTCCCCCATATGCATAAAAAAATAGGAATTGCTTGCAAGCAAAGATTCTGCTGCCTGCAAAACCATTTGAAACCAAAGGTTGTTCTTGACACTGATAGTTTGGCCCGAGTTTGCAGGTTGTCCCGTATGACAAAAACAAGGATATGCAAATTGATTCCCAACCATCATACACTCCAGATATAATCAGCTAAAAAATCTCCTCGATGGTCACATATAAGATAAATTTGCATACGAAGTGAAGTGATCTTTCGTAATTCCCATGACAGGAATATGCTTCTCTCCTCTCTGCGTAATATTTGTAATATAAATACGAAACCCGCCTGTTGTGCTCCCATGAAAGTAACAGACCGTATACATAAAAAATATTGCTAACATCTCCTACAAGCCAAAGATGGATTTTCAAGCAATTGCCTTTTTTTCGTAAGCATAACATTTTGCTTGTGTTCAAACTTGTTGTTTCTGACATCCTGAGCAATTCCTGCAGGTCTCCACACCATATAGCCAACGTCTGGCGGTGCGAACAACAAAAAGACCAGATACGCACGAGCGAATACGTATGGAAGAAGGCCCTCCCATCTTCACAACTCGCGTCAACGTACATAAATACGTTTGAAAGACGCAACGTACTCCAGGATTGAGTTAAATCTTTACGCCGCCTTCCTGAAAAATATTTCCCCGCAATTTTTTTCGTGATATACCAGAAATAGGTATTTTCTTGATTATTCTCCTTTTGTGCAGCTTTGTTGGTCTAAATACGAGCATGGACATGTTTTAAAACTCGAATGTCAGCAAAAGTTCGGCTCAAGCTGGTATTGAGGAGCTTTGAAAAACCCAAGCAAATTCTTGTCAGAACAAGGAAAAGGTTCTTTTCATGCATAACGTTTTAAAAGCAATTTTTTCACACTGTTGGCAAGTAATCTCTGCCTGTTAGCACAAACACTTTTGTTGCATGCATTTGCTTATGCACTGTACAACTCGGATTTCACGTAAGGCAAAAGATTTATGCAACAGTAATTTAGGAAGCAAATTGCATGAGGCTGATTTTGGCTTGAACAACCAATTGCTGGTGCTTTGAAGCAATTCCTTACAAGCAATTTGCTACTTTTTATGCATACGGCCCACTGTCTCATAGCAAAATCAATGAAAAAAGTGTACACAAAGTAATATGGCATATGCAGTAGTTCTGTAAGATTTTACTGTTATTTTTACAGTAAATTCCGCCAACTTTATATTCTCCAAATGTCTTGTATATCTACACATTTGATGTGCGAGTTTTCCTCTCTCCTCCACAGATGTGTCGAAAGTACATGCTTACCTTTTTGACGGAATTAATTACTGCATAACACATGTGTTTAAATCAACAAACACATCGCCATCAATATACCATAATTGCTCTTTTGCTAGAAAGCTGTGTTGCCTGATCACTTGTAATTTCTGTAGTGAACACCTACAGCTGTTTTATTTTGGGATAAGTTTTGTTTTTGTCAGCAAACTAACACATAAGTTGCCTTTCCATCCTAGGAAGTACACCAAATAATGAAAAATAACTGGGTTCTGTCAATTTACACAAGAATTTTCGCTTCACAAGTAGGCAGCATCAACACCCATTTGAATCTGTTGTGTATTGCAGTGTTTGATTTTAAAGAAGTGCAGCATCTAATTGAAGTGATGCCAACCATTTTGTGTGAGACGTTGGTGGTTGACACCGCCCACTCCTTCCTCCCACGGTAGGAGAGAAGAGACCCCCAGTTATTTGGATGTGTTGGATCTCAACTACCTTGGTTGACTTTTATTTCTCAGATTTATTGCTATTAACCTTGTTGGATGCAGGAACCGATGCACTTAATTCTATGCGGATTTAAAGAATTTTGGATTGAGCAATGATTTAACCTGTCAGAAACCTACTTCCTTTCTATATAAACACATATTCTCCATGAACCCAAGTCCAGAATATCTTCTTCCTTAATCTCTAATGGGTTTAAGCCTTCAATTCCAAATTTTAGTTGTGTATTTTGTTTGTTTTGTTGTGTTTTTGTTTTTTGGAGAGGGGTGGTCACTTTGATGCTAAATGGGATGAATGACATGTCGCAGTAAAATCAGAATCAAAAGAAATGCATAGGCATACTAATTTAATCATGACAGGCACACTGTGTTCTAATCAGTAACTGTGAATGCATTAAAAATGTTTTGATTTTAATAAAGATTGTGAAATTATCAGTTAATAACAAGTTTCACAGCAGCAAATAAATTGGTAAACAACCTATTCATTAGTTTTGATTTGGCCAAAGCTCATATATTTTATTTTCCATTATAACACTGATGTGTTATTTTATGTAATTGGTTTGCATTGTGATACGCAAATATGAGGCCAGCACACAATTAGTTTGTATGTATAAAGTAGAATAAGTTCCAATCAAAAAGTTGATAATTCAAATTGCCTGGATGTAACTTCTGTTTTCGAAATAAGTAGAATATTTAAACACATATACTGAGTCCAAATTTGTTCGATAACCATGTGAACTCCCAACCGTTGTCAATGCGGCCATGCTATTCAAACAAAGTAGTCGTGGTCGATAGTACGACAATGCTCAGTGCTCCAACAACAATGGGCCTCCATCAAAACTCCTGTACTCGGATGGTCTGGTGCCAGCCATTGTTCAAAACACGACAAGTAAAAGAGTTTCTTTCGTTGCGACACAGACCGTGTTGTTCAACCTAGTGACTTCCACTGCCTCAGTGTTCTGAAGCACAAACACACGATGGGCCCCAGTACCTCAAACAGATCTATTCAACTCTTAAGTCGGTAAGGGTCTCTTATGATTGTGATGCATGAGTGGACGTCTTTTCGGGGATTGTGGTATTAAAGCAAGGTGCATAGAATGGAGAGTCCGCATCTGAAGGAAATTGCTGTGGAGAGGGGGGAGAGTGAAACTTTGTGAGCTAATAATTCTTTAGAAAAGTGGAATTTGCTCGGGCATCAGGGCTGTGAGATACCTCGCAATCAGATTAAGTATTACACCAGACAGTTTATATAGTTAGCGCTTAGTAAGCCTGTAGTCGAGTGTGCTAAATCAACAGATATTTTGGGGTATAGTGTTGGCCTACAGATCTGTAATTGTTATAATTCCAGCTGTAGAGTTGGTTTCTAAGTTCGCAATAATCTGAAGAGTTACCATAACAGGAATCGCTCTGTGATGACTAGTAGCTGAGTCACGTCTAAAATCAACTGAGGATTTTGGCCAGTAGAGTTGCATACAGATATTGTATATTCCAGCAGGAGCACCGGTTTCGCAAGTAACTATATTCTGACAGAGTTGTCTAAGGGCATTCTGCTGTATGATTTGGATTCATCTTGGGACCACCTGACTGTTACAGTCCACAAGAGAGGGAATATTACAGATCAACGTGATGTATAAGGTGAGTTCAGTGTTCAGTATGCCTGTTGTAAAAAAAACCGCAAATATATAATAAAACACAACAAAAAAAGTACCACCCCCTGTTTTTCAAAATACTATAACTTTAAAAAAGAACGGTGTGAGCAGCAATAATTTGGCAAGGATGTTCCTGCACTAAATTGACTAATTCTTGAGAAAATGTGGGTTGATCCGTCAAGTCATGCATGAGTGAGCTATCATATTAAAGGCAAAAATCACTTTTCCAAAAGTCACAAGGATCATTTTGGGGATTTTTGATCAGATTTTCTGAACAAATTCTGTTTCTGGTGAATGATTAATCGGTATTTATGTTAATCATCTATCGTTTTCCTCTCATACGTGTTTGGACTTTTTGCATATTTTACGCTCGTGAGCGCAAATTTGAAATTTCCACCCTTTCCTCGATTTGAAATTGAAAATCCATTAAGTTCACTGCAAAAAAATTTAAATCCAAATTTTTTCAGCAGAATGTATCTTACGTGTGTACGACATATAAGAGGTGTAACCATGACATGGTTTGAGTGAGCACACTTTCTAAAATAAAGCTAAAAATGTCAGATTAGTATTTACCATTATTTGGGCATAAGAAGATGAACTCATGTGACTTTTGAAAAAGTGGCATTTTCACCTTTAGTGCATGCTCATTCATGGCAATGACCCACGGACCAATCACAATTTTCAACCACAGAAGTTAGTTCAATGATGTAAAACATTCTGGCAAATTATTTTGCCAAACTTGTTTTTAAAAGTTATGGTATGTTTGACAAAGGGGGGGGTAAGTTACTTTTTGTTGTGTTATATACATATATACCATATGCAACATTGGAATTGACATGACATTGTCATATCTATTGGTGTATTGGAATTGATATATCACATGCTCACTAAACATAGTAAGCTGTAATTGATGGATATTTGTTAATGATAGTTTTTACCAGTCATCAATTCCTATAGAGATGAATCAGAGTCTATTGCAGGATTAATGAAAATTTAATTGGATCACGATTATTTCTGTCTTTCATTTTATTATGAGAGATTTTGCAGTTTCTTTCTAACTTTCTAGGCATGGTATACTTTGTATTTGTACAGCAATTTATGGGCCTACTATGATACTTCTATTTGCCTTCATTTTCTTGAATTAGACATTTTCCTAACTTGCGCAATTTGCATGTAACTTCTTTCAGTTATATTTTAGTTCAACTACTCCTTAATTTATCGCAAGAATTGACTTACTTTGAATATGTTTAAAATGTGGTACAACAGGTTAATTTAGCTGGAACCTAAGGTGGTGATTTTTTGTTCAGTTTGTGTAATTGGATTTATTTGATTTGAATTGATTTTTTAAAATAATTTTTGTGTTTTCAGTAAATAAGCAACGCCAAATATTGCCCCTATAAGTTGTAAATCGAGTGATTTGATAGAACTCAAGTCTTAACACTAAAACTTTGATTTTAACACTTATAAAAAATCAAAATGCTTTCTTTGTGATTTTTTATTTTTTATTTTGGATTAATCAGTGAATTTCCACAAATTGTTGATTTAAATCCACTCACATAAACTATGTATTAAAGAAAGAACTAAGTTTAGATACTAAGTCTGGTCTGACTTCAATGTCTGACTATAGTTTAAATTTGAATAAAAGAATATGGTAATTGAATTGCGTTTCAGACTTCCAACAGCCATAGTTAAACTAAACCAGTAGAAGATGTTCAAGACTTTAATATTTATGTCCTCAAAGTCACGAACTCACCACCTATCATCATGAAAGTAACACTATTTCACGAATGTACCAACAGTATGGTTTAACACTAGATGTAACATACTTTGTTTCTGTACCCCAACATGCATAGCGCATGCAGGAAAAAGGCCTACCACATGTCTTATGCATGCTGCACAGTAGCTGTATGTTGCATGACAACAGACTTTTTGAAAGCTGATCCATTGTCACGCTCTCAATAGGGGTTAATTAGGGGTTTCTGAATCAAGACTTAATGTGGTTATGGGATTGATTGGGTAAATATAATGGGGGTTTCTGGTAGTGATAGTTTAATTGAACGTTTACTTACAACAAGGTCATGTGTCATTGATTCAACTGGTTATAGTTGAACTATCTTGTAAACACCAAAGACAGCAGGGTTTGCAAGTTTCTGTGCTAGAAAATGTGTCAAAATGGACTAATAGGGAAATAAAAGAAACCTGATATAGTGTATATTTTAATGTGAGTATATGTAAATACATGTAGTAGAATATGTATACCATGTAGAGATATTAAATACATGCACAATCAGTACTAGTTATTCAGTTGCATTGCACACTATAGCAATAATTAGTAGTAGTAGTGGTAAAGTGTAGTAGTGGTGGTAGTAATAGTAATATACCTGTCAGCAATGTAGGCAGTAATCAGAAGAAAGAAGAAGTATAGTGTGTTAGTATAAGTAATATACCATGTAGCAGTAATACAGAAGAAGTAGTAGTAGTCAGTAGTAGTAGTAGTAGTAGTAGTAAGTAGTAGTAGTAGTAGTGGTAGTAGATCTAGTAAGTTGTACTAGTAGTTGTAGTAGTAAAGTTTTTTTGTTGTTGGATAGCTGTAGTATAAGCAGATTTAGAAAAAAGCTAGAATTAGTAGAAGTTTGTCATGATAGAATATGTTGTGTTTCAATTTGTAAATATGTCCATCAAATAATAATTGTAATTTATGATAAGAAATACACAAATCTGGTAGGAAATTTACTTGCTTTAAGATTGTCTTTAGCTCGTTAAATAAAGCAACAAAAACATGTTGCAGAAAAAGGGCCATTCGTATACAGGTATAGGAAGAGGTCATCAAAAGTTCTGTTCTGGTGGCTTTGTCTGCCATAATTTGTTAATGCTGAATTACGCACCTTGTATGTGTAATTTGTACAACAACATTTTATCATCACCATATTCACCGATCAACCCAACAATATCAATAGCGAATGGCAATAGTCGCCATAACACCACACACGTCCTATATCAACCTGATCAACTTAAATACGATCACCAAAATTTCATCTGCATTAAGTGCAATATGACTGGTGAACCAATAATATGATTTGATGGTATAACTCTTTATGCCTTGTTCTATGGTCACATGCATGTTGTTCTTGATGATGTGATTGAATACAGTCTGACAACTAGAGGAACAGCCACCAAATCTATTTTCCCATCATGAGAAGATGACTGGATTAATGCAGTATGAATCCCAACTCTAGGCAGTCTGACGGACATCATGGTAAGTGGAATTATATCTCATCGTACTTGCAGCTAATTGCTGGCTTTACACAGTATAACTTCAAGTTGTGGGTGTAAAATTGATAGCAGTATGTTTTGATTTTACTCATATATAGTGCATTTTTGTATTATCAAAAATGAGAAAAGATTAATAATTAATAGTTTTTGGATCTTGATGAGAAAATATATTTACATATGAAGAATTTGACTGTTTACGAACAATGTGATTAACCTACTGAAATTTGTGTAATTTACCCAGTTTTGACAGGTTTTTTGTTCAAACTGTGGATTTTTAACTTATCTACAGAGATGATAGCTTTGAAACAGTGTCAGTGGATAAAAAAATACAAAAGTTATTCTCTACATTTGAGCACCAGTTTTATTGAATATTTGGTCGAATTTCTTACTGATTCGTAATTGCATACTGGATACCCATCATATTTGCGTTCTCAGTTAAATACTTTAATATCTCAAGATTATCTCAACTTCACGTGAGCTTCACTAGTATATGTCCTTTTTATTGCCTTGAATTCCACGATCGTACCAGGCATATCAGCAAGGAATTTTCCACAGTTGTATAGATTGCGAAATTCATAACATAAAATCATGGCAAATATTCCACAAATTGTTCAAATATCAAATGTTCACATGTAAAAAATGTATGTAAGTGTAAGTTATAAGTTCATATTTCAAATATACATCCATGATTCTTTTGTGAAATTGATTTTAATGTGCATAGTATTCTGAATACAGCTCACTAAAATTTATGAATTAATTTCTGGGGATATGTCATTGAAAATGTATGCATATATACAGTTTGTTGGACCTAGTGCCTTGCATTTCCATTTTCTAAGTACAGTTTAGTGAGAGACTCGGCGTGTGCAGTAGGAATTGCCTAATAAAATTGGTTCATTATTGTTGCAAAGCAATAAAAAAATCAAAGATCCACAATTGAATTGTTTATTTTTATGGTCATGGTTTTTTTTATTTTTTATGTTATTTTATACAATCTTTTCATTTTAACGTATAAGCGTGTTACTTAAACTGTAAACATAAATAAACAAAAATATTTGCCATAAACAGTAACAAATCATCACCTTTGCACCGCCTAACCTAAATAGAAACCATTTGAAGGATACAGAAGATGTTTTTCAAGAACTACTTGTTGAACGCTATTTTGTAATTGACAGTAGAACCTAACAACAGTATCCAGGCTAAAAAATAGTGCATATTTTCACGTCCTATATCGCAGTTGCCAAGTACTGCGGATATTGAAGTGTCCACCCTTGTAGTTTGACGCGCTATTCAGGAAGAGAGAATTTTATATTTATTACATCCTGCATTCAGAAGAAGTGAATCGCACATCATATTTTTATTATTGAATCGGCAAAAATCAAAGTTCAAGTGATGGTAGTTAAAACACAAATAGAAACTTTATGTTTTTGTGCGTATCGGAGCCCGCATGGTGAGTTACTGTGCTGCAATTAAATCTTTCATTGTATGTTAGTTTTTAACATAGCTTAGTTTTAATGAATGAAGGTCGATTTGTCAGAGTAATGTATGATAATAACCTGTTACCTCTGAGATTCTGTAATTCCCAAAGAGTTAATACATGGCACATCCGGTTCCATACATGCTAACTTTATGGGTGATTTATTCATTTTTGTATATTTAATATATTTATATATGTAGTATTTATTTATTTATTCATTCATTCATTTCTTATTTCCTGGCATATAGAGCTTAATTATACTGGGGGTGACAATATCAATAAGATTCCAAACCAGTTTCATTGTCATGATATGCAGTCTTTAGAAAATCAAAGTATTCCTTTTGAAAATTCTGTGATTAAAGGTAGATTATTTGAATATTGGCTGTAATGAAACATACAATTTATCACAGATAAATGTTATCACACAGAATAAAATAATATAATTGAACATATGAATATGTCTTATTGTCTTTGATCTCATTTCAAGTAACTGATCATTTCTTTTAACTCATATCCTTCGAGATTTAACCACAGGGCACATCCGGTCGCATAGCCAATGGGTTAAATTGTTAAGATAATGATATATGTTCTGATTTTTTTCAGTCATGTTTTTTTTCAGATCTTGTAAATTGACATCAGACGAAAGAAAGACATACCTGTTCAATTCTGTCATTATAAACTGAAAAACAAATTCCACATTTACCACCATGCCTGGAAAGAAGAAGAGAGCTCCCAAAGGTTCAGATGGAGAATATGACGCACCCCCATGAGGAATGGATCAACTTAGCCCCCCTACTGACAGTGGTCATGCAGTTCGATTGGATGATGGAGCCCAGTTCATGGTCGGGTGGTGAGTGAGGGAGTCCTGGAGGGGACAACCTGCATATTGATACTGGAGGAGAGATGAGCATGAAGGAAATGGAGGAGGTATAGAAATTACAAATTGTAACCTTGACCCCTAATTTGCTTTGATTTTATGATGTTGTTTTCTGACACTGCATGATCAGATGACCCACCTAAAATTAGTTTTTTTCAGTAACTCAAATTAACTGGGTAGTTGTAACGCGTGGGCAATTCCACCACGATAACGTTGCAGAAAAAGATTACACTTTCATCTTGTCCTCACAACCACAAATAATTTGTAGGAACTGATCATTTCCTAGCCTGACCAGTACGATTTGGATAGTTTATCTGAACCATGATCAGATGAGAAAATAGTTCCAGTTGTTTTTCAAATAATAAGTAAGTTTAAGGCGGCGTAATGGTGTGACAGCCAAAAGACATGATTCCTGAGAGGGTTTATCCAAAACAAGCTTGCATCCAGGGTAACTCCTAGTGTAACAATTATCCAATTACCTGGTGTGAGTTTCTGACTGTAAGCTTTGATTCAGCAGTATTTTATCATTAGTGATACACGAATCAGGTCTGGCATTCAGACTACTTTAATGGCTTGTTATATTACAGTGTATAACATGTAAAATTCAAATTTCAGTGAGCAACGTTGCATCATTGCTTCCTGTTTGAATGTTATCGGTGCTTTATTTCACAAACACCTGACTTTTCAGCCCCGAGGCCTATTGTGAGAGTGAAGATTTATAGAATCTGTACATTCTAAATGATTTTTTGCTATTTGGGGAATTAGTTTCGTTTCGAGGTGTGCTGATCAATGGACAACCACTTGAAAATCATTTCCATATTCACTTCCAGTTACTGACGGAGAAACAGACGGAGATTAGGACGCAGAGACGGAGGGGAAGTCACGTCCAGGGAGGCGAGACACACCAGCGTTCCGCCCCTCATCGTCACATACTCAGGACCAGGTGTCAGGTGACCAGTCAGCTGATCAGGAGCGGCATCTCCGAAGCCGCAGGAGAAGCGAAACGCCTTGATCGATCCTTTTGGAGAATTACCTCCCATCAAGAATCTGCTGATGGATGATGCCACGCGACTGATACACGATGACGAGTTTCTAAGAGGTGAAACAATGCTTTCCAGCCTTGTGTGTTACCATGTTACCACAGTTTTGTGTCTTTCATCTGTATGATAATATCTTAGTTTGCATAATGCCTTATTTGCTGTGAATGATGTTGAGGTACGGGCCTGTTTGAAGGGTAATCGTATTAAAATTCAGTTAGAGGTGATTTATAATTACTAATATATTTTTTCTGAATATGATAACGCCACCAATAGATGTTCAAATTTTGGCATGCATAACAATTTGCAAATTCTGTGAAAGCATATCCATCTTGATTTCATAAATGGATGGTTCACCTTGATGGTGATGGAATGTTAAACTTATTCACATACATGATGTACATGACTCTTCATGCGATGTCTTAATGATCATATATAAAACCAATTGAACATTAACCCATGAATCAGGCTGGTCTTTTTTGGCTATGCTAATTTGCATGGGGGGGGGGGGGGCGGATTCGCCCGCCCCGCCCCCCCGCCGCCCCCGCCGAATCTCGGCCGGTCGATCGCGGCGATCGCGCGCGAAATCAGAGCACGTACGGTTACCCATCAGCGTAATTCTACAAGACTGTATTAGTTTATTAGCCGAGGAGATTAATTGTGCATATTAATTAATTATGGCTAAATTATGGCGTTAAAATCATAATTAGGCCTGTAAATGCAGCTTAATTAATGCCTCGCAACACTGCCTAATCTTTTGTGTCTGGACACGCTGTTTTGAGCGCATTGAACTTAACATGTTGTAGCTCGAAAAAAATTCCGGGAATGCCAAAATTGATTTCGCTATGTATTTATTGTTTTTTTCAATTTCTTATGTATTTCTTTGGTTTTTTTCAACCTTTTGTTTTCTAGTGTTTTTTTTATGAAAGTGTGTGTCGGGACGACTTTGCGGTCGATAAGACAAGCACAAAAATTAATTAATATCAACCAATAAAAGTAAAAAAATCAATACAAGTTATGAATTTTGGCTGAAAAGCACAATTTGTATGGAAAAATGTACACAAAATCACGTTTTTGAGCGATTTTGGGGTGACATGCAAGTACAAAATGTTACGTAACTTGGGATCCGCGTACCCGGAGGTCGCAAATTTGGTCTCAAAAGATGCGGGACATTCGAGAGAATAAAGTGATGAAACGCCGTGGCAACTGCTTCGCGCGTCGCGGACATTTTGCGCGAAACGTCTAGGGGGGCGATTCCGCCCCCCCCCCCCAGCCTTTTTAGGGTTAAACCATCAATTAAACCACATGTAGACATCGTAGTGTCCTGATGAACAAACAAAATTTTTTTGCACATCATACCTGACAAAGAAATGGAATGTCTTACATCAACCTTTTACTGAACCAATCCCAGCATGAATAAACAAACGCCATCTTCCATAATTGTTAACCGTACCATCATTCAATCAATGTACATTTTACAATGAAGTGCTAATTTGCTGACAAGCTAAAGTCATTACTGTATGTGTGTGTTATTTTAATTAGATCACTTCTTTTGTCTCTCATTTATTGTACATTTGAATGTAAGGTACTATGTAATTATTGTTGGTACATTGCTCTTCATGGGGAATAATAATACTTGTCATTTTCATATGTTTTAGAACTAATTATCAATGATAATTGTCTCCACACCAATATTTTACCTAGAAGACCAAACGGAAACGGGTTTGTATGATTGTTCCTTGTACCTCTTCCCTATACATACAATTCGTATTTACTTTTCGAAAAGTGTCTTGTTTTACTTTCATTTATTCAATTATTTATTCATTTCTATTTACCTATTTATTGATTGATTATTGATCAATCAATATTGATGTGCTGATTGATATAAATTATATATTTGATGACAAATTAATATATATATTTATTTATTTATTTATTCATTTATTTATTTATCTATCTATTTATTTACCAAGTGATTGTATATTATTTACTTAGCATAACTTTTATAAAGATAATTATTTGTACTTGCATAGTTCTCATTTACTACTTGCAGCATGTGTTTAGGCAATATTTGTCTGATTTGATTTAGTTAAAACTATTTTGTTAAACTTCAAATGTGGTCTAGTGGATTGGTTTCAGTAGATATTTTTCTTGGATCATATATATCCAGTTTTGTTTTACCACTTATGTAGCAAGCAAGCATTATTTTTTGTGATTAGATTATAATCATATACCATAGCATACTCATGTCTATTGTATATATTAATTTATTCCTACATGTATCAAAAATTGGAATCAAATTTTTGAGAGCACTCATTGAGTGTTTAACTCACTTAATGTTTTATTTAATAATTTATTGAATTAAGGACAATTTAATGTGGGTGATGTTAGGGTATTAGTTTAGTTGTTGTAGTGGTGTTATGGTAAGTGTTATTGTGGTTGTGTTGGGTCAGGTAGAGCATCACTGGTCATATAGTGGTTGGTTGTAGGCAGTGATGGAACTAAAGTGGTGGTGGTGGTGGTGGTGATGGTAGTGGTACATGTAGTGGTGGTGATCACTGGCAAAAACCCATCAGGGATCCAATGCAAGGGGGTATGAATGAAAAAAAAACCCATCGCCCTAGCTGAATACAATGATGTCACATATTTTGCCAATGGTGGTGGTGGTGGTGGTGATACAGTAGTTAATAATAATAATAATAATAATATGGTTACCCTGCTCGTTTTGAATGAAGGGAAAATATATTTTTTGGCTATTTGCTTTGTATTTTCTCCCTATTTTGCTCTTAAATGATGTATTTTTTAGCTATTTTCTGTTAAAAATAGCTGAAAAATACAATGGTTTTTAACTATTTTTTAAAAAATAGCCAAAAAATGACTATTTTAAAACTATTTTTAGACTTTTCTGAAAATCTGAACTATTTTTAAACTATTTTTTTACCTTCAAACAGAGGCTCCACTATTTTTATCCTATTTTTTGACATTGGCAAAAACCCAATATGTATTTTCTCCCTATTTTTCTAACTTATTAATCATTTTTACAATTTTTACACTTTTTTTATACTCTGAAATAAGACTTTCTAATGAACTTTTGTATTTAGTATTTAGCGGCTATATAATACCGCTGCTTGAAAAAATAGGTAAAGAAATAGCTCCAAAAATATTTTTGTGAAAAATGAAGGCTCGAAAATATATCTTTTATGCTATCTTTCTGTGGAAAAATATCTAAAAAATAGCGCTAAAAATATTCCCAAAGAAAGCCCCCCAATAAATAGTCAAAAACCATATTTTTTTATAATGGGATTTTTGGGAAAACACAAATATGTAAATGAGATATAAAATCATATTTATAGTTTTATGCTATTTTTCAAGGTGAAAAGTGAGTTTAGTAAAGTAGGCTTTTTATAATTCCAATGCTGTATATCTGTTGTATCATTGAAATATTCTTTGAAAATATGTTTTTTTGCTATTTTCCTGTCAATATCTTGCAAGAATTGTATTAGTAAAAATAGCCAGAAAATATATTATTTTATCAAGTTCGTGTTGCCATAAAGTCATTAAAAAAGATGGTGTTGACTATTTGGGGGGGCTGTTTATGGAAATATTTATTTAGATGCTACTTTTTTAGATAGTTTTCCATGAAAATAGCATAAAGCAATAATATTTTCGGAGCCTATTGTTCAAAATATTTTGGCGGCTATTTTTTAAGCCCGTATTTTTTTTTCAGCAGGGCACAGCCACTCGCATCACGCAAGCAACCACTGATTCACAGGCCAACCAGCAGAAAAAATGAGCGCCCTTATTTCTCCTAAACATTGCCCCTGTTTTTGCGAATTAAAACTTAAAATAAATCATCTAGGTATATACGTAAGGAACATAAAATATGGAAGATAATTACTTAGGCCCCTAAATCTCCAACCCGAATTTCGGGGTTTTTCCGCGACGGCGTCCCTCGTGTGTCTTGGTGAAGGTGTTGAAAAATTTTTACCACCTCGATGCTGGCACCGGCATCATACGATTGTTCATGTGTACACATGAGCGGCGTACCAAATAATTTGACTGGGGATGGGCAAGCGAATGAAAACTGCCAGCAGGTCTTTTTGTCAATCGTTTGACTTCTATTTTTCTTTCGAAATCACAATTTGTTTATGATAAAAGATTCATTTGTAACCGTAAATTTTGAAGTAAAAATATTAATGTTAGCATCAGAAATATAATTTTTTACGTATAATTAGTCTTTTATTAACAAGAAAAAATACAATTAAAATAACAATGTTTGACAACTCATGAATGCCTGTGTATCAAATGCGTGTAAGCTTTGTTTTTCAGACTCAAAATAGTCTGGGTTGTGAAAGTGTTTTCACTATTTCCCCATTGCATTAAGAGTGATGTATTGGTCCTGACATGGATAGTTAGCCTATCTGGGGTAACAAGACCTACTTGTGCTGCAAGGTTGTTCTTGAAACCTCGCGATCCGCTGTCGCTAGCAGGCTACTGGGACAGCAAAGGAAGGACAAAATTCATGCCCGAAAAAAGAAAGAGCAAGAAAGCTTGTTCACACATTTACAGTGAACAAGGTGGAATACATTAACCAGCGTCAAAGTAATACTAATATGGTTTAAGCCAACATTTGAAAAGTATTAAAAGCTTGGACACTCAATCCTCCACCTAAGCTTCCACGTATGCACACATTTTCCACGGTGGCGCTAACCATACTTGTCTACCCACGGATATAGTCGGGATGGCAGCTGCCACTGCAATCGCCGAAATGGCCGTTGCAGCCCGGCTGCGATTCACGTAGCTATACATCTTAGCGGCTTAAAAAATTACAAATTCCATACAACACTACTCATAATATCTTACTCATATTTGCATGCCATGGTTCCCACCTATATTCGTTTGGCTAATCCAGTTTTGAGCTGCAAGTTACCACCACGTACTGCACACATTTTGTCTTCAGCTGACAAAAAGCCAGTCACATCCATCCCTCCACCCTTGGCTATCTCCCATTAAATTTACAACTATGTAGGCTTATGATATCTTCAGGCTCGTTCGGCGAGGCACTAATTGGTTTGCAGTATCCCTCTAAAAATAAATATTTCCATTAAATCTTACATTTAAACAAGTTTTTAAAATCATCTACAAATGCGGTATACGGGCCAAGTCCAAGCTATTTTTTTTCCGCGGTAAACACCGTGGGACAATCAGAGGCAAACGGGCCATTTTCCACCATTATGTTGTGAAGTGAACCCAACCATGGGTATATTCTAAACAGGTACTAAGACTGCTTCTACACCGCACAATACAAATAAAAATTAACAATCGGCTCACCTTTTTAATCTAAGCATTAACTGCTTAATTTATTCAACTCGGATAACACGTGGGACACATTGGCTCCGCACGTGCTTACCAATCGAATACAATTTAACATAACTTTAATTAAAAGTGACCGATTTTAATCTTTTATGAATTGTACTTGTGGGTAAAGAATCCCTTAGTACGCTATTAGACATATACGCCATGCGATTCGCGGTATTTCCCATCACAACAATATGGGCAAAATGGCCCGCTTTTGCCCTCTGAGTCCACGCTGTTACCTACCGCAAAATAGCCTTGGACTTGCCCTATACTTATTATTCTAATTATTAAAATATAAATTTAATATGGTTTATTTGGAGATTAAAATTACAAAGGCTCACAATTGGCATTGCAATAACTTGGCCAACATCAACTAAAATAGGGTACAGCTTAATGGTCGTTGTACAGTCCATCGCATCATACATCTGGCTTTTTGTATTCAGATGAACATGTTCGTGCAGGCTGGAAATCAAATTAATCGTACGTGACTTGAACTTGGTATCAATCATAACATGCAGAACAACAGCAGCGTAATATCCAGCGCATCGAGCTCCCTGTGGATCTTTTTTAATTCATTCAATTATTTCTTGGGCGCGCTCGGGTCCAAATATCAGGATTAATATGGCATTCTTAAAGTCTGGGATCCGAGCTTCCATCGAATTGTTCTCACCCAGTTTTGACAGCAAAAATTCTGTGCATCACGTAGAGAAAGACTAAAAATGTTCCCATATCAGAAAAATAACCATAACCATCGTAATTCATGCTAGAAGTAAGACCAGTTTAAAAAATAACGAGGTAAAAATAATATATTGTTTTTCAATCAAACTGTCTTTTCAACAAAATAGTGCAAAATAAAC
>JZLH01S0348975.1:13894-24209 GCA_001188425.1 Eucidaris tribuloides
TTCTTTTTTTTAGCTTTTTTTTTATTAGTTAATGAAAAATCTCGAGGGGGGAGGGGCCGAGATTTTCGACTATATTTTACATTAGAGCATCCAAAGCGCCGTTAAAAAGGGCTTTCAAGGTTCATGTTATGTTTTACCCTCATTCTGAAAGAGCAGACTCTGCCTCTGCAGATGAGGTGGCCGCGGCGCGGGCGGGGCGCGGCTATACTCATATAGCCTTCTTTTTGTCGTTCAGTTTTTAAAAAATTAATTAATGAAAATCTCGGGGGGGGGGGGGGGGAACAAAAAACAAACAAACAAAGAGGAAGCGCCCTTTGATACTTCAGAGCAATATTGATCAATCTTCCCATACACCTTTAAAGACAACAATGCTTTGCCCCAGTACCCCACTGGCAAAAAAAAATCCTGACTAGCTTTGTTTAGGCTCTATATTCCCTTTCCTCTCCTCTTCCTTCCTTACTCTTCTTCCAGTACCTCGGCCAAAGTCATATATACGTTCGCCCAAATGAGCGCAATTGTCGCTGTAAGACCGCTGACAGCTTTGAAACCGCAGTTATTTAACCGCAATCGCCGCTAGAGCTCTTTTCATCCAAGAATCTATTTGTTTTTTGCTCATTTTTTCTATTTTTTAAACTCTAGGTAATTTCTGATCTTCAGATGTAACAGGCAGCTCTTTTTAAATAGCCTAAGCGGCCCAATAAATAATGTTTTTGCCTGTTGTATGAGAGGGTTGCAAACAAGATTTCCTACCTTTAACAGAAATTCCTGAAAGGTTGTTCACTATTGATTTTAGAACACGTTAGTCTTATAGCCCAGAGCTCATTTTCAAAGTTTATTGTAATTCTCAAAGTGCACGTAGCTCTGATAGCTGCCATCATGAAAGTGTGTTGACGGTGTTTAAAATTAATTGATAATGTATCAATCAACTCCCCTTCCCACTTATGGTGGTAATTTTGCATTGCCATTAGTCTAAAAAATAAACAAATTAATTTTAATAAACAAAATGAAATTTAATCTAATGCTTAAATGCTGATTTTAAATGCAAAGTTCGCAAATTTGCACATGATTCTGGAATCAATAACATTTGCCATCAATCGCAATGAGTAGGATTTTACCAGTCCCTCCTAATGCTTCTTACTTCAAATACAAATATTCTCATAGGTTCAAGCAAGACATTCACACATTTTTACGCAACGATTGAAAGAGTGTGTCGTACTGTGCAAGAACTGCAAATTCAGTAAGAAACCTGATATGAACGGCAAGTTTACTTTAAAAATTAGCAAATTAAGCAGTTAACAAAATCTTTTTCATAAAAAGCAACACATGCGTGCACAAACACCATTAAAAAACAGAAAGAGAAGGCCCTTTAACCCTAAAAAGCCCAAGCTGATTTTTAGGCTCTCCGTGGCCAAGGGGGGCCAAACATTGTCCCCCCTTCTCTAAAATCGTTATTTTTTGACCAATCATTCTCAAATTTGGCACACATGCGAAGGCCAACTCAAAAACTCTACAAAACGCAACCATCGAATATTGCCTTCAAGGCCGTCAAACGAAAGGGGTGCGATTCACCATAATATAATGAATAACATTAGAAATAATTTGCGATTTTGTTGAATATTCTAATTTATCGTCTTAATGTCATTGCGATTACACTTCACAAGTGATTAATTTGTCTATAAATATACAAGATCACAATATTTTAAGATAGAAAATAAGTATTTTGAGTAACTTTGACTGTTTGGGCGCCATATATTTTGTGTTACAATACATATAGTGGCAATGTAATGCGTCATTATGCACAAATTACGTATGCACTGCTTGGTTGCCACTAAAGAGTTAAAAATAACCTGATATGAATGCATTTTTTTTATCAATTCTGCGTACACCTTTTGATGGATTGCAGCTTGTGATACATCCAAATCTTGTAATCTGATAATTTAAAATTTGAAAATAAAGAAAAAAAGCCCAAGAAAAAATGAATTTTCATATATTTTTTTATTGTTTTATTGTTTTGGCCGCCATTTTAGCGTTCGAAAATAAGAAAAAACAATAAAAATCGGATTGAATATGTTTTTGAAATAGAGAAAATACGTTTCATGTCATTATTTGAGTCAATGAGATATGAAAAACACAGTGGCCAGTAACACTTCTGTGTACTGTTAGCTAAAAATAGAGAAAACACCAAAAAATGACACACATGGACCTCAAAAATGCGGTTGCCATGGCAACACGATTTCATTTGAGTAACCCTAAACTATATACCAAAATTTCGCCCATAAATTTTAGGAAAGTCACCAAAGTTTGATCAAATTTCGACAAAAATTCGTGGAAACGTGAGGCGAAAAAAAATTTGGTAGGGGGGGCACATTGCTTATCAATCTCTCATACACCTTAGAACTAAGAACAATGCCTTGCCCCCAGTGCCCCAACTGGAAAAAAAAATCCTGACTGCTTTAGTTTTTGCCTCCTACAATATATAGTGTCTTTTCTCATCCCCTCCTCTTCCCTTCCTTTACCCTTCTTCCCAGCTGCCTCGGCAAAAAGTGCATTATACGTTCGCCCACCAAAGCTGAGCGCATTGCTCAGGCTAAGAACCGTGACACTTGTGGGAAAACCACTGTTATTTACGATCGCCGTTGCAGCCCCTTTTCAGCCAAGGAGATCGCCTCTGACATGTATTGACTAGGCGTGGAGAAGAAGATTAGTACTGCGTGACAAACTAGCCGCCACTTTCCCTTTTCTCAAAGTTTTAACCTGTTGCCTCCGGTAACTAGATTTGCTCACCATATGCGTAAATACAGAAGCTTTGTTAGGCAGCTAGATAAGAGTTCAAGGCGTACATGTTACATTTATTGCAGGCTGAATGAGTATCGCTGCTGAGGTATACAAACATATGCGACATTTCTTCAATATTAAAAGTTACATTCTCAAACTGCATGAAATACCAATTGAATGTCTGGATTTGGAAGAAGAAGCTATCAACATCAATATGTAAACATCGACGATTGCTTGTAAACAATTTACAACTGAATATGCCTTAGTGATGGAGTTTAGTACAGTAACATGGCCTGAGCTATACTCTTAAAGTGAAATGACGATGATTGTGAGGTATAGTCCTAACTGGGCTGAAACTATTCTAGAATCCAATGTAAACTATACAAGCGATTCTGCAATTAATAATTGCCGTAGTCAAACGTGACACATTTCTAAGAATAACTGAAGTTATTATCCCTTGTGACAGGCAAAACTATTGTTTAAGGGTAGCTCTCTCAGGGGGGGGGGGGGGGTCATTCGGGGGCAGCGTCATACAGTGCTCGTAACACCATGCGCGGTATGGACTTTCAAAATAGGACCCTAAACACGCTAATGAAAGTCAGATCTCAGACTTACCCTAAACAAGTATTCAAGTCTGAAAAAGATACCCTTTTGAAGTAAGCCTTCGATCTCGTTAAAGTATACCCTTTTTCCCGATTTCGCCGATTTTGATACCCTTTTTCGATCTACATCGTACCCTTTACTATCCGAGCCGTGAAAAACAACCCTTTATTAGCGCGTTTTTTCACACTGCGCATGGCTGTACACGTTGTAATGGCACTTGGCCCCCCCCCCCCCCCCCCCCCCCCCCCCCCCCCCCCCCCCCGCGCGAAGCTCCTACTATGGCTATCCTATATGTCTCGTGCCCCGCATAAAATTAAAATACTAGTAGTTCACTAGCTTTATTCTCCATAGCATAAACAAATTAGAGCATAAATCCTTCCAGCGGGAAAGATCTACTTCCAGCTGGGCTGTATACTGCCCCCATGACAAAAGGCATAACTGACATTTTTTTTCAATAATTGATTATATAGCAGATGGCGACTCAGTACATCATGTTAAACATGCAGCAACAAAAAAATATCAATTAGAAGTGTCCCGTTAAATGCCGCTTGTTTAAAAAGACAGCTGAATGGCCGCTTTACACTGTGTTGAAAAACATTAACATTTTTTTCACTCCATTTCTCTCTTTTCGCCTCAATATCTCCAAAACATCAAAATGATCAGTTATGCCCTTTGTCATGGGGGCAGTATATACTCTTTAAAGTGAAACAGCCGAAGCATTGGAAGCAGTCCTCAACTTTAGGACATAATGCCCCTACAAGTCTCTTTTCGTCACTTGACTTCCTTTTGTCCGGAGTGGGACGCGGTAGTGCGTGTTTGTGTTTTCGGCGCTGGAAGAGAGGTAGAGCGGGTTACATGAGGGAATTATCTCTCTGGCCTGTGATTTGTTGCGTCAGGTAGCGTGGGGATGATTCTCATCTGTGATTAGGCTCACAATTTCGTCCTTTATTATGTATAAAACTGCATTATTTATTTTTCTTATTTTCTTTTTTCTTTGTTTGTCTATATAATTCCATCATTTGATTTCTTGTTTACTGTATATCATAAAAATCAATGAAACATGGAAAAAAAAGAAAAGTATATTTCAGGTTTTTGCTGTGGAGATTCATAGTCAAGTCATTTCCTCTTTGCTTACTTTCAAGAAAATTGCTTTGAGATGATCAAAGAAGTTGTTGTATAGCCTTTATATGCAGTTCATATTTATATCCAGTGTCATAACAAACTTGCTGTGAAGAATGAAAGTGGTTTGTTTCTTCAAAGAAACAAATTAAAGAGAAATCCTTCAGTCAAGATATACAATGCCAATTTAAGGGCCATTCATGGTATATGTTTCAACTTGTTTGTTCTGTGAGCATTTTGGACTGCTCAATCATGGTATTTCCCTTTTAATTTACAAATAACAAAACAGTTCTGTGGATTCAGCTGAAACATGCTGCTCGTGTGATGCTCCTCACATGGTATCTTTAGAATGCATAGGAATCTTACTTACATGTCATGACTGATCTTAATTCAAATTGTATAGATAATCTGTCAACATACAAAGAAGGCATGCTACGTTATGATATGTCATTATGATGATAGTTTTATTTGTTTTTGTTTGTGTACTTTTTGTTTATCATTGCGTATGCCCATATAAATCTTGTATAGCTTGTTTTTTTATTGTTTATAAAATATACATGTATTGTCTAGATTCTGCTCATGCTAGAATTACATATAGTCTGCGGCTTAAAGCCTACTCATTTTTCAACCGTTCCACAGCTATTGAAATCAGCGGAGAAAAAGGTTCAAGTTGAGTTTGAACAGCATGATTTATACAGAAAAACATACCTCTTCCTTATTGTCTTGATAGTATGAGAGAAATGGACAGCCTTTTAAATAATTTTCTAAAACTCTAAAGTTGTGTATTTTAAAATCAAAAATGATTGCCTCCTAGAGATTTTCTAATGCTTTAAAGGTGTAGTGCCAGCGCCCCGGGGGGGGGCGGGGGCGGGCACCTCGACTGTAACAAGTGATACCTAAATGTGCGCAGCCGAAATCAAAAAATCGGCGGGCTCTGTAACGGCTTGATAGCGAAAAATGGGGGCGGGGCATCCGGTCTCTGGAACTGCGAGCTAAGGCCTTTCAGCAAACTCAAAATTGCTATTGCGTTCTGGAGCTGCAATACGTGCGAACTTCCGGTGCGCCGTTGGGCAGCGCCGTGGCTTGAAAGAGCAATAGCTCCACGAATGGGCTCAACACGTGGGGGGATGGGTCTTTTTCGGTTTTCCGGCCGCGCACGAAGCGGCGTGACGAGCGAAAAAATCAGAAGCCAAACGGCAAATTTGGGGGTCTCTGAAACTGCCGAAAAAATCAAAATTTTCTGTGACTTCATAAATTAGATGCCCTTAGCGAACGGAATTTGGGCTGAAAAATGGGGGTCCTCTACCGCCGCACATACTAAGACCTACATGTATACTAAGTGCCCTATGGCGGCCGGGGGGGGGGCGGGGGGCGCAGAATACCCCAATACATTGACTCCACTTTTTAGCGTCATCTTTGCAGAGGACGACTTTATGATTCTTGGCCGTGTTTCAATGATAAGCCTAATTACTGATTGGTAAGTTTGAATTTGACTAAAATATGTAAAAACAAACATATTCAATCATCGTACAGAGCGCAGCCATTCTCAATATTGTGTTTTACATTGATTTCAGACAGGAAAAAGGTGTTTATATCCTACGGATTATATTCTTCGTATTTAATTAATTACTCATCATTTAATCTTCTTCATACTTCACCATGCCCAATTATCCTTAATAGATGATTCTTTCTTGAATTGATATCAATTACTGTAGAGTAGTTCAATGGCACATGACCATGCATACATGTGCCATGACTAGACGCCCAAGTGACCCCATAATGGCCACAAACACTGACCATGAGATTGACCTCTTTGGTCAATTCAGCACTCTTCATCCTGAGCAATTGCAGTACAATAAATTAATACTTCAGCTTCAGCTTTCCATGCATCGTGTTGCCAATGATAGCACTCTGTCCTATTATCTATGGAATGTGCAACTTTATAGACACATTGTGGATTTCAAATTAAAAAAAAATGTCAAACTTTGCTATCTGCAAATAAACACCCTAGAATTACAAAATTTTTGGAAATTTACATTATGTCACCGCTGGCATGATTATGAATAATAAGATTAGTACTCGCCAAGTACAAAAAAGCCTATCTACAACAGTAAGCTATGGAGAAATGGCAAAATGTTATCACGTTTTGAAAGCACTTAAATAATAATTGAAATATAATTTTGTCAGGGCTTCATTTTTAGACCGTTATACAAAGACGACTATAGGCCATGGAGCGATTATGTACATTGCCCATGTCACATTTGTTATGCCCGCCGCACAGTTCGAGGGCGCCATTAAGCTTAGCCCCTGTCCGTTCCATCCTCCTTCCCTCCGTCCGTCCTTCCGTCGTCCCCCTAATTGGTTTCGCAACGATAAACTTGAAACAATATTTGATGATGTAAAAAATTTTGGTGTGTAGGTATGATCATACTAACAATACAGCTTCAATGTTCGAAATTCGGAGTCCGCCAGGTCCAAACGGTCACAGCTCATTATATATGCATATTGTTGCCGCACAATAACTTGAAAAATTATTGACGGAGTTAGAAAAATTTGTGATGTGTAGGCTTAGATCATACTAAATACACTCAAAGTTCGAATTACGGACGCCGCAGGTCAAAGCAAGTCACAGCCTCATTATATATGCCGAATTCGGATTTCCGCCACAATAACGTTGAAAATATTTGACGGATTTTAAACATTTTGTGGCAGTTTTATTTTGTAGTGATCATACTAAAATACAGGTCAAGTTGAATTTTGGAGTCTCAAGGTCAACAAGAGGTCAAACGGTCACAGCCTCATATATATGCAATTGCGTTCCGCACAATAACTTGAAAAAAATTGACGAATTTAAATTTTTTTTGGCCTGTTAGGTAGATCATACTAAAATACATGTCAATTCGAATTCGCGGTCGCCATGTCAAAGCGTCAAAGGCACAGTTCAGTTATATATCGCGAATGGTTCCGACACAATAACTTGAAAAATATTTGACGGATTTTAAAAATTTTTGTGTGTTAGGTAGATCATACTTAAATACAGGGTCGAGTGCGAATTCGCCGAGTTGCATGGTCAACGGTCAAAGTTTCAAGCTCATGCAGATTGCTCTCACATGATTACTCAAAAAGAAAATGCTTACGATGGCGTTAAGCCGGGGGCATCCTTGTCCTCATGGACACACAAATTCTAGTTTTTTAAACTGTGGTCATTGATAGCCTGGCTTTAAAGCGTAATGTAAACAAAGCACCCAAGCTGAAACAAAAATCAAAAGCTACATGACTGTACATCAGATGCTATATACACGTCGTATCTCTGAGGGAAGTGTAAAAGCTGAAGCCTTTGAAAAAAAGATTCCACTTTAAACATCATTAAGTTCTTAATATGGAAATCTCATGAGCAGACTTGTTTTACCGCCACTCATTTCTTTCCCACCACAGACTTAGGTTGCGAGTAAAAAGTGTTGTGGTGTTTATTATTAAATCGATGTTATTTTATGCGTCTGGATATCTTTTGTGGAAACAATTCATGATTATTGACTCTGATTGCTGATTACCGTTGTCAATTATGGGATTTATGACATGCTATACATTATGAGACATTAGTTAGAACCCTCCATCCCCAAAAGATTCCCTTATATAATATGGATACATGGTATACACCATTGTGATTAAGATGAGCATGTCAGAAAGCCATTAATTAAATTTTACTGTAGCGGGACATCAATATCATAAAATAAATATATTTAGCGATAAAATTGTTTGGCCATTCGTAAAATCCACTGCTTTCGCGTATCGCCTTACGTTGCGTGTATTGCGTATGGACGAACAATTTTCGCGTTGAATTGTTCGGCAGTTCGTAAAACCAGCGCCTATCCAGTGCGCGCATACCTATGTGTACTGTTTGTCGCTCGCACGAAATTGTTTAGCGGTTCGTAAAACCAGCGCCTATCCAGTGCGCGCATACCTCTGTATACTGTTCGTCGCTTGTGCCCCTGTTTTACGAACCGATAAACAATTTAGACTGAAATTTTGTTTTTAAACTCATATATTTCAAAAAGTAAACATTTTTACTGTCTAAAACTTTGGGATATGATAGTTTAGATTATGTACTTTCATAATACGCTGAAAACTCAAAATCGAAAATTTGACCACAGAACAACTGTTTGGCGGTTCGTAAAAGCCACGACGACTTCACTTCATACTTTCTATCATAATTACTATATTTGATAGTTACCCTACCTTTGGGTTGTCCCACTTTATCTCGTTATCATGGTGCCAGGTCACAAAAATTACTTACTGATTAATTGTAGACAGTTTGGTTGTGTTTACGTATAAATGTCTACAGTAATTAATAGTTAATCTTGTAATAGATTCCATCCACTGTATCAAAAGTGTAGTATATACACATTCCAATTCTTATAATGTTCATTGAAACATTTCTGATACATATCATATGTGTACAGAATTTTACTTTTCAGCCAGGGTTACATACCAAACTTTGTGATAATATCTAACATAAAAGACAACATCGCATACCAAGTGAGAGTTCCAACTTAACAACACCATTTACCTCAATTGAATAATTGATGCCCGTAAATAATGAATAACAAGTTGATAGACCGGAGACGAGTTATGACAAAACGACCCTCGCTGCCTCTGTTACACGAAGCCGACAGCTCTGGGCCGCTATATCCGTCTACGGGGTGTTCAGAAAGGTGTTTATGACGTTTATGTAACACATCCGCACAGCCTCGGGAAATTAACGAGCATACCATGCATTATTCTCGTCCCATGGTATTGCTTTCAAGATCCAATTTATCCTACTTCACAGCTGTTTAAGATTTGTCCTCCAGGCTTGAGAAATAAACATCGAGAAAATGATGAAATGATTCGGTCTGATGTTTCACGGTACACATTGATGAATGTTTACACATTTTGGGCATCATTTTTTGTCTACTCACAATGTGTCACAACCAATTTCTATACAGATTCATCTTGTAGGGATAAAACATACATGCTCTTTAGGGTTTCTTGGTATTTTGACATTTTGTAAGCCATTACTAATGGTGTGTGCTGTTATTAATCTTGAATCTGATTATTTTTGTATACAGTATTAACATGAAATGCGCTACATAAAGCTACATATTATTTTTTTATGTGACAAAGATTTCTGTAAAGTGTTATATTGAATAAGTTTTGGGATGTACTGTCAACTTCAAATAGTTGTAGTTTTTTTTTTTACTATGCAATATGGAAAAAAAGCATGTTGTCTACCAAAGCTAATTAATATGCTTTCTAACAATGCTCATTTAATTACAATGTGTTGTAAATTTCTCAAGTTACAAGGAATCATATTTTTTTGTTAATGAGAAAATATCCATGAATGTGTAGAAAGTGTGCATGTACCATATAATTGATTAACACAATCGCAATCATGATCGTGATCATAATCCTAATCATAATCACCATCATAATGTAGCTTAATGTAACTTGCAAACAGATGACTATCACCTTCAGAATAAACATCCATCAAATGGTTTATTCTAACACCATATTCAATGGGGTAAATGAGTACAGTAAAACTGGTCACTTTTTAAAGCACTTGATGATGGTTTGGAAGTACAATTTTTTCAAGGTTTCATTTTTACACTACACTATACAGACATGTCATGCAGCCTAAACTGTTTTTCATTTAAAGCCGAAGTTTAGTTTTGGGGATTTTTTATTATTTGAAAGCTTTATGCCCCAAAGTCATAACCCTGCAATAATAGATTCTGAATGTCTTTAGTTTACCCCCCCCCCCTGAGATTTTCGACTATAG
>JZLH01S0349031.1:5412-16522 GCA_001188425.1 Eucidaris tribuloides
TATGGATAACTTCGTCTTGAACAAGAGCGTGTAGAAGCGTTTACAATAATCAGGGATAAATAATATGACGATGTAAAACTCTACAGAGATTAACGTTATGCGTTCTTTCGAAAAGGGTATTTTGTGGGTGTTATATGAGAACGTTGAAAGTATATAATCCCGTGAGTTTACATCCAGGTTTCATAGTAATGAACTGTACTTATCAGGTCTGAAGCCAGGACTTTTCTAGGGGTGGGGTTGGGGTGTAAGTCAAGAAAACGGACCTTTGATACTGTTCGAGACATAAGTGATCCCCACTTCAATACTTTATTCTGTGGTATGCTGAGTATTTTTCCAGCTGTCGTTATTTTGAGGCTTATTGTTAAAATATGTTCTTTAGAAAAAGTGGACCTTTTAGATTTTCCCTTTTTTGGGGGGAGGGGTGCGTACCCACCCCTAAGGCTACGGGCCTGATTATTGTGATGTGGTTTAACGTGGTTCAGGTATGTTCGATACACAATTGGGTTGAATAATTTGATTTCAATTACTTTGGTTGTCAATATCACTGTGGACACGGAAGTAAATCTTGTATTTATTGTCTAACGTATGAGTGCTTTAATCGTGGGATGGGGACAAGGACTGCTGTCCGTATTAATTTGTTCAATTTTAACCAACAAATTTACCAAGCTTTCTTGGATTTGTTTGCGTGTTTCTTATTGCACATACGTTATAACCCGTGTGATAATACGCGTGCGTATGTGTTTGTATTATCCGTTACGTTAGACGTATGTTAACTGTATTGGTATGTGCGTCGTGAAGATTACATAAATTAACTTACTTCCGTTTACATTTGGACTCTAGAAAAACAAGATTCAAATTGGTCCCCTACTACAAGTGACTGGAGCTCTGAATCAAATTCCCTCCCCGTATTTTGTTGTCGTTTTGTTGATAGCGTATTCAATCAATTCCAGCCCGACGTTAATGGTACATTAGCGTGACATTAACGCGGCATTAACGGCAAACCCTCTTCCTCTGCACGTCCATCATTTCCAACAATCCCGGATCACCGTAATGACATGCCAGCACGTATTATCCACGTAGATCTTCGCACTTCAAAACATGTTCGAGTATTTGGGTGTTGAGCAGTCGGATTTACATAATACGTTCCATCCCCTTTTTGGTGCATTAGAGATATTATCAGTGTGATGTAAACTACTATTTGGACTTCTGTACTGGCTACGTATTTGCAACGAAGCCATTACATACATCCCATTGATATCAGAAAGATTTGTATGTCTGTTTCTGAGCCAACTAAGATTAAGCTACGTCAGACCCCCCCCCCCCCACGATTTTCGTACGATCATTAGTCCAAAAAGTTTAAGGAGAGGTTTCTGTAGACTTAAAAATTGGATTTAGAGAATCCAGAAGAGTTTGATAAAGGCGATATTGAAAGTTTGAATAAATTTGGTTTAGCCATATGTTTTTCCTTCAAAAATTTGAATTAAATGTACGTTGCACTTTATAGGTGTCATACTTAAATGTAATAGCAGAAAAACTTTCGACTTTCTTTAAAAGTGTTAATTTTTCATGAAAAATGAAAATTGCTCCTTTTTGTTTCTCATGAATGTGAGAGCTACGATAGAGAGATAGATAGATAGATGGATTTATTTATTCATCTCATTTCGTGGCCAAAGGCCAAATTGCACGAGCATCACAATTATACGATTAAAAGTATTCAAATTCATATACATGTACAATTAAAAATGCAAATACATATACAATCGGGACGCAAGTACACACAAACATTTATGAAACTTAAAAGACACACCAATTGGCCCGAACATTTGGCAAATAAAGAGTTTCCCTTCCCCACCCCCAGTTAAATAAACAACGGCAACAAATTGGGCACGTATTAATAAAACATTATATAGTAAAAAATGATTAAAGTAGTAGGCTAACATTGTGGAGCTTCAAATTAAAAAAATTGTAAAACTTTGCTATCTGAGCTACATAGTAGTGTTTGAATGGACAAGTAAACACCCTAGAATACAAAAGTTTGGAAATTTATGCTGCCACTGGCAAGATATGAATGAATAAACAATTAGTACTCGCGGCGAGTACAAAATAGCCTAGATCCACACACAGTAAGTCTATTGGAGGAAATGGGCAGGTGAATCCGGTCAACTTACGATTTTCACTAAATAATCATTTTGAAATACAATTTTTTCAGGGCTTTATTTCTAGACCTTATCAAAGACACTTGGAGAATGGAGGATTATGTAGCTCACATTTTTTTTTTAACTGTGGTAAATGTTAGCCAGTGTCTTTAACAATTGAGGTGCACATGAATGTAAAATCCAAAACAAATATAGATAAACATGTATAAATCTAAGTTAATATGACAGAGGATAAATAAATTAGGCCATTCACTTCGCACATGTATAACACCCCCAACCATTTTAATTTGATAAAGACAGGTTTGATTGCACGTAGGGTATTAGAAATTGTAATTTAAGTATTTACAGCCCATGAAATAAGGAAATATGATAAAAAACACACACATCTTCATAAGCCCATCCAATAGACGTGAGTACAGCCTCCCCGTGCAGTTAAATCGAAAAAAAGACTAATATTCTAATACACAAATTAGCAAATAAATCCAAAACAAAACAAATCAAATCAAGTCATGATACAGGACACATAATTGTAGATTAGCCCATGCATTTGCACCCCTCCCATTAATAACCGAAACAGGAACAGTGGTTACTGCAATTACGATATTGGAAGTTGTAATTTATGCAGCATATGAAATAAAGATAAATGTTAGACGGCATATATATACGGCATATAAAATAGCCCGTACAGTTGACATGTGTATAGCCCTCCCCACATCAAGTTAACACACTAAACAGAATGGAATTAATAGTCCAAATAATCTACATAGAAATCAGTTAACCCATCTGATTTAATATAATTTGATATTTGAAGCCCCCACCCCACTCCCATATTTAAATCAACACACAGAAAAAATGAATGGGTGGGATTGCAACATTGAAAACTGAAATACATTATACAGTACATGTATATTACATTATGCATTCACTGGCGATGAGGAGGACACGTTCATGTATTTTGTGAAATCATTCATTATTCAGGAGGTCAATGAAGTAGGGTACTGGACTCTTTTTAAACCTGGTAGTTCTGCACAATGGTTGGGAAATTTTCTGCTGTTCCTCAGCTTTCTGCCATGACTTTGAAACCGGGTGGGGGTAGCAGGGATTTTGTCCTTTCATTAGATACAAGCCCTTTCGCAAACTTATGGCAGTGTGCCTCTCTTTTCATCTCCAGTGAATCAAGTGTACATACATTGAGGTCGTCGTGATACGAGGTATGAATGGGGCCTAACATTATTCTACATGCACGTTTTTGTACAGATTCAATTTCATCAGCCTTTTCTTTTCGTGATTCCAGAATACATCAGCATACTCTAGTATTGGTCTGATATATCCACTGTAAACAACCTTCAGCTCCTCACAACTAAATCCAAACCGTTTTAGTGACTGCATGAATCGGCGTGCCTTTTATAAGGTGGTAGTCAGTTGCTTTATTGATACCCTAGGAAAATGAAAATTAAGTTATTTTTTTGGTGTGACATCACAGATAAAATCGGCATTGCTATCTGCAGAGTGCGATATGCAGATTTACTCAAATTAAACAAATCATAGGCCGATATCTTTTTAAGTTTCTCAAACTTTAAATGTTGGATTTCTAAAATGTTATGGAGTCACCTGTGACGTGACATAGAACACATCAACACAACAGCTCGCGTATTCTTTGTTTCACACCCATTTGTGGGTTTTTTTATTCAACGAGGGATTAACGAATTTTATGGGAATCCCGTTTCAATGGAGTCCAGCTGAAACCGAATCACAATGATTCCCACAAGCATTTAACACGGTTCAAAAGAGTGTCAGGCAGTCCAAATAAAAAACAAAAATGAGTTACCCATATCTAAACGTTAAGTCACAAATGCATGAATCAAATTCTGTGTCGCTGAAGATAATTTCTATGTCATACAAATGAACCTCAGTCCGACATTGAACTTGTCACTTGCTAAGTATAAAAACAGGTCATTTATCACATCAACGGAAGCAAAACGGAAAATATTAACCTTGTACCTACTGTTTTCACTTTCGATATTATTTTGTGCTCTTATTCGTCTACCTTCTAACTTTAGCCTGGTACACACTTCCTCGTAGCGTCGGGGGGGGGGGGGGGAGGGGCGGCAGTGGCTTATCTAACGGGGGGGGGGGAGAGGGGGCACATGCCCCGGGCGCCACTTAAAGGGGGGGGGCAGAAAACACAAAAGAGAGAAAGAGAAAGTGGAGAAAAGGAAGAAAAATTATTATCCTTAAGGATTTTGCGCCCCATCCTTCCCAGTCCATGAGGTAAAATCCAGTTAGAAAAATTGTTTTCACAGGGTTAATTGTCAATTGCGACATAATTAAAGCTGGATTACTAAATAAACCATTTTGAAGAGAAAATACACGTTGTTGGAGGGATTACCATTCAGATACGCGAATGTTCTTCACAGCACTTTCGTTCGACCAGCAATTTAGGTCGAAAAAAGTGTTGCCAGAAAAAGCTATAAAAATGATACGAAATTCGTATAATCTGGAAAAAAAAAACTTTTGATGAAAGGCCATTTGATATAGTCTTCATGATTTTTCACTCTAATACTATTTTAATTGAATTTCTGTGGTCATTAATTTTTCCATGTAAATGATGACTTTCGTACTCTGCGTTTTGTGTGCAATGCGAATGTAATGGAGAGAGCTCCGCACCGACAATTACTCTTACTACGTCACAGGGAGGTGTGTCATCATTCAGCCAATCAGCTCATTAATTTTAAGGAGTGGCCAAATCCGGCAAAAACCACTCTTGTTTTTCCTATTTTTCTCGAAAGTGAAACATTAATTTCATAAACATAAATCAAATTTGTTGAAAGTAGGTAACAATACACCTAAACAGGATATTTCTTCTCTCTAATTTAGTAACCCTTTAAACACACCAAGCAGAGAGTACTGCGTAAACAAGACAATAAAATTGTTTTTTCAAAGCTATTCCAATATAGAGATTTTTTTTTTATTTAGAGGTACAAATTTAGAATCATAAAGAATAAATAAATAAATAATAAATAATAAATAAATATATCTCATCGCAGTTCAGCTGTAAAGCTGCCATGATTTTTTTGTTGATGAAATAAATATACCCTTAAATAAATAAAATAAATAAATGTATGTCCTTGCCAGACGTCAGGTGATAGTCGGTGTCTAATATCTGCGGGCAAACGTTAAACGTTTCTGTTCTGGATGGAGTTAGAGGTTTTATTGCTACGTTTTCTCCGTTATACTTAGCTTTCCAGGTAAGTTGTAGCTATTGTACAGTACGTAGAAATGCATGTGGGTTATGAATAATCACAAGTTAATTAGGTCCAAGCGATGATGTTGTATAGAATTCACAAGTTAAATTAAAAAGCGGCCTCTAACCCCCCCCCCCGAGAAGTGGTGGATCTTCCATGTTTTTAGATTGCAAAGCAGCCATTCCTCCCATTCTATCAGATGCCGTGCCACAGATTATTTTTTTAGAGCATGATTTTACTTGCACTTCACTAGATTTTATTAGTATGTAAACAGAAATTTTCATACTGTTATTCATCTGAGCCAGCACCTGCTGATCACTGCACATCCCAGCCCAGTTTAGCTTGGTTAAGCTGCTTCAGGGATTACTACTTCAA
Source organism: Eucidaris tribuloides (assembly GCA_001188425.1). Lineage (NCBI taxonomy): Eukaryota > Metazoa > Echinodermata > Echinoidea > Cidaroida > Cidaridae > Eucidaris > Eucidaris tribuloides. Next base: position 11,189 of record JZLH01S0349031.1, read on the forward strand.
TGTTCAAGGTTGGGGGAAGGGGGAGGAGGGGCACATAACTAAATATTCATCGCCGTCCTGAAGAAGGGTCAAGTGGAGGGGTGCCTCCCTTCCTAATTGAAAATCTTCGCTTATCTAAGAAGGCCAACATACGAAATGGTGGACTTTCAGACATAAATTCACTGCCATGGACGTGAAAATATGGGGGGGGGGGAGGGAACTCTAAATCGTTTTGCCTCGGTAATTTTGAGAACTTGAGATATTCGTGAAATTTAATGCACGCATACGTTAGAAATGTTAAAAATAAAAATAAAATCACTAAAACTTTAAAATATAAAAATACATACACAATTTTAGATTTGCGAGCGGAACGCAGCAAAATTTTTGCCTTTTTATTTTATTTTTGCCCTTCTCCCATCCGAAAAATGAATCAACATCTCTGACTTTTTATTATTAAAAAACATTAAATTTCATTTTTTCAAGGGGGGGGGGAGGTGATCTAACCCTAGTGCCCCCTCCCGTGGCTACATGCAGTGGCGTATCTAAGGGGTACAGAGGGGGCACGTGCCCCGGGCGCCACTTTAAAGGAGGCACAGAAAACGCAAAAAAAGGAGAAAGATAAAGGGAAGAAAATGAAGAAAAATTATCCTTAAAGCCCAAGTTTAGTTTTGAGAATTTTTTTTATTTGAAGGTTTTATGCCCAAAGGTCATATCACACCAATAACAGATTCTGAATGTCTAAAAACTCTCCGGGGGGGGGGGGGCGAGATTTTCGACTATATTTACATTATAGCATCCAAAGGGTATATAAGGTGTTAAGGTTGTATGAGTTGTACCTCATCAGAAAGAGCAGAGTCTGCTCTTTCTGATGAGGTATAACTCGTATTTCATTGTTTGCCCCGGGCGCCATAAACCCTAGAAACGCCACTGGACGGGGGGGGGGGTGACATGATAGATTTTTTCAAATATTTGACAGAAGTGTATGACACTCAACACGATATTTTCCACTTGGCCCACAGGAAGTCTAGAGGTCACAAAATGAAACTATACAAGCAATATTCCCGGGTTGATTTGAGGAAATATTTCTTCAGCAACAGATTTGTCAATTTGTGGAAGAGCCTCCCAGCATGTGTCTACTTCTGTAAACTCATTTAAGAATAGACTGGATGAATACTGGTCTAAAAATCATTATCTTGATTCTACACACTTTTTTCCCTTTCCCACATATTCAACTTGATAAGCTGAAAAAAAATGTACATTGTTTTTGTGATTGAAATTTACGATCGATGAAAAGGCAGTGTCCTTTATCATCGTTGGATTAACGTAAAATAATTGAGTAAGTAAAGTTACATGTATGTAGTCAGATTTTAGTGAGAGGAAAGACGACTTCACACGCTAGTTGCTGTCATTTCTTTGAATCTGCTGGCACACTTGACTTATGGCTACCGCTTATTTCGTCGCTTCCTGCGTTGAAAAAATTCGGGTGGTTAAAGAAACTGTTTTAATGTGGGAGCCAAATTAAAAAAATAAATGTCCAACTTTGATATATGACCTACATGGTAGTGTTTGAATAGACTAAATACCCTTAAAACAAAACTTTAGACAGTTATGCTGTCTCTAGCAAAATATGTTTTCATTAATATCGGTAGCATGAAAAATGTCTTGGGGAAAATTCTATATACAACCGTCTATGGAGGAAAACTGGAATAGTCATTGATTTTCACCTTTCAAAAGCACTTATTGATCGCTTTGAACTGTAATTTTTCAGTGTTTCTTGTTAGACCTTATTAAAGACACTTGTAACCCGGAGGATCATGTGTTTCCGATTTGGTTAAAACGCAAACGTTTTTTAAACGATGCCTGTAAGGCATTGCAATGCAAGAACCATAAGAGAATCCCTTCAACTCTTACCATGTCAGAGAAATTACAGCTCTATGGACATTGTGTGTACATAAATCGCACATTCGGCACTGTATAAGTTAAACACCGTTTTTACCCCTATCAATTCCCCCTTGTCATGATCACATATTAAACAAATCATGTTTTAAATGTTACTTTCATGTGGAGGATTTTTTTCTTTGCTTTGCAAAATGTGTTTTTAGAAACAGGGGTCAGTGAACAGTAAAATGCAAACCAAAATCCGTAACCCCCCTTTCAATGGGTGTAATCGGATTTTCTCTGCCTTAAAGGTAGTGTATAAAATTTTGGTATCAAGCAAATATGAACTGTCCTTCTGTCATGTTTTATAAAGACTTATATCAGCGATAAGTCACCTGTAAATCGCATGCGCTAAAATTATTCAATTTTTTAGAAATTAATTCAAAAAACTGTTGGCGACATTCATATAAGTAAAATGCGCACTCAGTGCACTACTCGCTTATCATTTAAATATGAAAGTATGATATTCTCAATAATTTTTCAGTAGATTTGATGTTTCTTTTTTTATGTCTAACGTAGCAATATCATACTTTATGAAAGATTGGCGACAAATGTATGATATCGACCAAAATTATTCAGTACATTACCCAAAATATTATACTGGATAATAATGACGTAGTCTTTCCAGTATTGAACATAGTTCATGAAACAAAAACTTCCAAGATGTCCCCTCAAATCATCAGCAATGAGCATTCCCCTCGGACGTACCTGGGAGGTGTGACATTTTGGTTGTATAAGCTCGGATATCCGGACCAACCTGTTTATAAATGCCTAAAATGTAAACATATTTTTTTCTGTCCAAAAGGATATGTCAGAAAAAAACGCACTATACTGACAATATTGCTTCCTGACAAAAAAAAAACAAAAAAAAAACAAAACACGCATCGAATGCTATAGAGTAAGTGGTGGCATCAAGCTGGTTAAGAAAGGTTATCTGACCTGACTACTACTTGGTGGTGGACAACTTCCCGCAGAGGACTCTACCTGACAATTTCCCTGAACGACAACTCTCACGGAGGATTGCTTCCCCGGAGGAGAGCTCCCCCAGAGGATAGCCCCCCCCCCCTCCCCCAGATTACAGCTCCCCTACGAGACGATTCACCAGCAGGACAGCTCCCCAGGAAGACCACTCCCTCCACGACAACTCCCCGAAAGGACGTCTTCCCTGGAGGATAACTTCTGTGGAGGACGATTTTTTTTTCTCAAAAACGGACGAGCTGACGTGCTTCGACGTAATAAAAATAGTACGACTTATAACCACAGGATGCTGTCTGGTGGATATTATCCACAATTATCTCCGTTGATATATCATCGTTTCGAAAAGAACTTCTTGAACTTCGCCTTCTTAAACTGATATACACGCGCAATAAAAAAAACAAGCAAACACATAGTTTATAGTTTAAAAACAAACAAAAACATAGTTTGTTAAACTTGGTACAAACCATTATTTCATATGAAACCATTTTATCCCTTTTTAGTGTATTGAATACCACACACAAATTATCGTTATTACATAATTTTCACTTCTTTTAATTCTCGCATAGAAGGTCATTTTTAAGTTTTATTATACGTTGAACTATAGACGATTTTCAATATTTACTTTTTCGTTATGAGATACTTTAGGGAGTTTCAAAAAATGTTAATACATTTACGTGCATAATAAAACCTTCGCAGCAGACAATCAGAAATAGCTGGTCGTGCGCCTGGCAGAAAGTCGTTAGCAAATGCTCTAAGTAAAATGTCGTTAACAGTAGATTTTTTGTATTATGAAAACGGTATTGACTTATGTCACATGAAATCAAAGTAGTGTAATCTTTGAGGTCTTTTCATCGGTATATGTTAGGAAGAAATATGGAATAAGTTTCTTTTCTTTTTTTTCAATTTAGAGGTAATTTACTGTTAACGCCCTTTTGCTTAGAGCATTTGCTAACGATTTTCTGCCAGGCACACTACGTCAAATATACAATCATTATTTTCCTCAGGACGAATTTGGGTACGTTACGGATTTCATCACGTTGCCCATTAAAGGTCCACTGTCAAGGCCCAACGCCTGGAATAGCGCCCCCTTTGACCCTTAAAAATGGGTAGCTAGGTATTTCCCACAATGCAATTTGAACGGCTTTGTTTGTTTGTGTTGTTAAATGCAGTACCGTTTTTGTCTTCTGATCCGAACACAAATGACTCTGCAACAATTCATATTCATTAATAAGTGCTAACATTGTACCACTGTACTATATAAACTTGTTTATCGAATAAACGCCTTTTTAAACACATTTGTGACCTGTCACCATACGCGTACGCAGGGGAGTGATTGGGGTGTTCAAACACCCCCTTTTGCCAAAGGGGGGTGTTAACACCCCCAAACACCCCCCTTTTCCCCGGAATCACCCCCCTTTTTTTCACAGAATCACCCCCTTTGCTGCTGGGCATTATTCTTGATACAGTTACATCATTTTGGACTGGGCGTTCCGTCGTAAAACGGTAAGGAATATAGAAAGGTAAGACGCCCCGTCACTTTCTATTGTTTATTAGGAATTGAAGAAACGAGAAAGGCGATGATGTCATCATTTCTTTAACAAGGAGAAAATAAGTACATGATTATCATTGGCTACATTTTAATTCCCACTGCCAAAAGACGTGCAAAGGGGCAATTCAGCCACAGAGAAGATAAAAACTACACTGTAAAGCGTGTTCAGCATTAAACATCGGATGTTTTTAACTGAGAGCAATGGATGCTGTTTACAAAACGTATGTTTAGATTGACCTATGTAGTCTGTCCAGAAATTAGATCAACCAATGTCTATTGATTTGACACTCGGAGTTTATCCCCCAGTCTGAAATGTTAGCACCAGTCGTGACCGTCACCACGAATACCCTAAACAAAGTCGCGACACCCAAAGAATATAAAAAACTGCTAAATATACTATAGTCACGTGGGCGAGCCAGCGCGGATTAAAGCACAGATGCATATAGTAAGGCCCACTGTTGTTCTGGAACAATAGTTGCCCCCCCACCCCCCCATTGTCTTTTTCCGGCTGCTACGCCAGTGGTATTGATGACATAAAATACATGAAGTGGAGCGTCTTCAAAATCAAGAGTTTTCATGCCCATGATGCAAAAGTTTAGATATTCATATTTTCTTTCCATGTTTATGTTTATAAGCGATTGTGCGATTTTATCGATTTTGCGCCAGGGACGGTGTTCATCGCGAGGCCAAATCCTATGTCTACTATTTTCTCCGGTCACGGGCCAGCCGACCGGCAAAACTCGCTCACCGGGGGGGGGTGGGGGAGAGGGGGGGGGAGGGGGAGGGGGGGGTCGGTAGGAGCCAAAAATGTTCTCGGAAATCCAGGTCCAAGATTTTTCCCGGTCACGCAGCACCCGAAAAACTCGCTCAGCGGGGGGGGGGGGGGGGGG
>JZLH01S0349031.1:16547-27552 GCA_001188425.1 Eucidaris tribuloides
GGTAGAGACTTTTTCTCAAAGATCACAAGTTCATAATAAAAATAGCATTTTCTTTCATGTTTTCATGCGTTATTTTATATTTTCAAACGACCTACCGTTTTTCACGAAAAAAAACACATAGATACTGGCTTGTCATGTTGCGCGGTGATATACGGTTTCCACGCCATGCTAAATAGGTTGAACCGTTTGTTTTCCGCAGCTGTGTCAGTTCGCAAGTGTAGCTTTTGGGCTGAATCTTCGTTTTAAAGGTAGGTCGTCCCTTTTTGCATGACGGTTTAAAAGTCAACATTGTGTAAAGCATTGGTATATAGCTGAAAATATGAACCTTTAGCAGAGTATAGGAGCCAGAAACTCAGTTTTAGTGGAATTATAGTGACCATTAGACTTCGATTTGAATTATTGTCTCCTATAAAGACAGAAACGTTTCATGTCTATTTTCAGACTCTTACAGTCCATGGGGTGTTCATCATGTACGATGTGAGAAACTTATGTATAATTAACAAATGTGTATCATATGCATTCAGGAACATGACCAATTTTATGCATTAGTCTCACGCAGATAAGTATTCATAGACTAATAGATAAATACTACAGTTATGCTACCGAATCGAGTCAGATCAAAGTGCCTAAAACATACACTGAACGGCAATTGTTTTTGCGCATTTTTCAAATTTAAAGTAATTTGCTGATTTTCAGATTTCACAAACATGTCCTTCCTAAATAGCCTAAGGGCATGAGTGATGTTTTGCAGTACTGTAAAAGGCTGCAAATGAGATTCCCTGCCTTTAACGCCAAACTAGAGATGTGGTCGATCAGACAATTTTTCCGCAATCTTTCACAAAGTATGGTATCTTCACACTAAACATCAGAAAACAGCATAAAACGTGCTGGAGATTGTTCATAGTGCCATTATTGTCATTTCAAAATTATTTAGGAGCAGATATCTTTACGTGCATTCTCCTATGGTAAAGGTCGGTCCCCGACATTTAAAGCCCAAGTGTATAGTTTTGGAAAATGCTAAAAAATGAAAATCTTTCCAAGTAGGTTTATTTCAGATACACCTACCAGTACATGATCTATTAATACCTTAAAAATTGCTCGCTCTGAAACTTTCCCGTTTTTTTTAAATTACTCAAAATGTAAAATCTCGGGGGGGGGAGGGGCTGGAGAATTTCCATAGGTAATGTACATACCGCTAGATGCTCTCCTTTAATTTAAACATCATAATTTGTCTCTATAAACAATTTTCAGTAGTTATGATGGTGTTTTCTGATGTCTGGGGTAACGGTAGAATACTTTCTGACAGACTGACCAAAAATTTGTCTTATTGACTAAAACTGTACTTGGGCTTAATTTTTCAAGGATGGAAACGTTTTAGAGCGTGTGATTTTCGGGGAATTTATAGACGATATAGGTCCATTAAAACACAAAATCTTCACAAAAAGATTTATTTTTCACTATTTATCAAAATGATACAACGCCTTTAACGTAAATCTAGTTTGTTGTCCTTTGGAGAATGAGAAAAAAGAGGAAATTGCTAAAGGAAGAAGAGCAGGGTAAGGAAGTGGAGGAGAAGAGGAGGAAGGGTTAGCGAATCATTATATCAATTCTGTGATTCGTCCTGTATTGTATCCGATCGTCCTGTTTGTTAAACAACATTGTTGAATTGACAGATTACGTGACGTACGGACGAAACCAGAAATCAGCAATCCGTTATTGTTAGCCTTGTTATCCTGTCGTCTGACCAAAAAACACACATTTTGCGTCACATCAACAACAAGGATATATTGCCACAGTCTACATCAATCATTCTTAGATTCCAAACCTTGGGCGAAAAATGCTACTCTGCATAATTGTGATGTAGATTTATGTTTCTAAGCGGGTTTGGCTGCTTGATAAGCCAAATTAAGCTTTGACTTCAAAAAAAGAAACTGATAAATTCACCTAGATTGCCTCTTATTTGTAAATGACCTTTTACTTGGAAATTTGATTACGAAACAGAGCTGTCGTTTGATGACAACAAAAACGTCGTTTCCCAATAATAAAAGAAGAACTTTACTTACGGTAGAAAGCCAAAACATAAACACAAACAATAAACAAACACAAAATATCAATATAGATAGTACCAGAATCATACATGCGATCTAAGAATGTCTCATTTAAGGTTTTCTTGACTGTTTCTCTGATAAAAAGGTTAATTTAAGAGGACATATTCACCAAAATATTGCGTCAAAACACATGCATTTTTCGACACATTTTAGCAAAACTGCTCAGGGTCATGTAACATACACTAAAACGGTCCTTTTTTATTTTCCTCACAGAGTCCTTTTATTTCTCCTGACAGAATATATACAAAAACTCGGAGCAAAAAAAAAGTTTTCACAATCTCGCTGTTCTCATTACCCTGGATTCAACTTTCCAATCAATAACGGGGTTGAAACTCCCTTTGAAAGAGGGAGGTGTGGTTGGTTTGGCAATTTTAACACCCCATTTTGAAACACCCCCCCCCCACCCAAAAAAAAAAAAAAAAAAAAAATCGTACGTCTTTGCTTATTATGCCCAGGGGCCTGTTTCATAAAGCTGTTCGTAAAGTTACGCACAACTTTACGAACGACTCAAATATGAAATGCCAAGTAAAATGCCATACGTTTTTTTCGTGTCATTTAAGAGATATGAATAATCTCAATTAGATTTTGTCAAAAGTTAAAGTTTGTATTGAAATGCTTTAAAATGATTGTAAAGAGTAAGAATGTTAAACTTTTTTTTGCATATTTGAACATTAGCAGATGTGATTTCAGTAATTTGAGAATCACATTTGGCTGCCATATTTCAAATCATTCGTAGAGTCATGCGTAACTTACGAACAACTTTATGAAACACACCACAGGTCTCCGTTTAACACACATAACCCACTTCTACGACTATAGATGATGGCGTTTTGGCGTCACGTCACTCAGACCAGTCGCAGACAGATGTCCAGGTGCGCGACAACACCGCATACGTCGCTACAGCAAGTGTACTTTACACAACAACAATGACCGTCCAGGGATGAAGGAATTACGTACTACATCCAGGTCGGTTGACGCGCGGGAACGCAAGGACAGTTTATCAACAAGCCAGTTCGGGGTTACTCCATGGAACGACTGACCTCATTATACGTTTGAACTTCCTTGATAATACCATTATCTTTAGGGACTAGATAGCTCTTCAATAGCGAGGTATTTGTGAGAAGTATAGGATCCATGGTGAGATCAACCATTCCTGAAGTCATGGCTGCAAGAATTGCTGTTTTTACATTCCGTTGAGAAGACTACTTTCACTGGTCAAATTCCTGAATATACATCTCGTGCATGCATAATTTTTCTCATAGCTTCTACATTCAACTGTCCAGTTTGTTCAAATGTTTGCTTACACAAGCATTGTGCGAATGACCTTTCTTCTTCTTGATCAGTTTCTTGACAAATTATATTCACTAATCTCATACAGAGAAGCATTCATAGACCTAAAGATTAACACTAAAGTGATACTACTGAAATGAATCGGTTCAATGAGCTTCATACACAGACTAAATCACGGTAAATATTGTGTGCATTTTCCGACTTATAGATAATTACTGGTCACGGTTTATAAGCTCTAGACAGAGCCGATGCTCCATATCTCCATTTTTGCAAGAGGTCCAGAACATCAGGCCAAAAATATAAATTTATTACTTCACGTTTTTAGGATTGTACAGCTATATCTACAGTGTGTCCCAGAAAAAAAGGAAACAGAGATTGATGTATGATAAGAATACCGTACAAAGTTGGACAACATATTTTTTTGATACCAGTCACAGAAATTTCCATTCACGCAAGGCTGAGCAAAGACAATCAGAAGAGACACAGTCATAAAATCATTTGCACGCGCAAATTTGAAATTCAAACTGTCACCCTTAGATGTATTTAGAATATCCTCAATATTTAAAAGCATATTCTTATTAATGATACCACATTTTGTGAAAAATAAGCGATGCATGAGTGAGAAATGACAATTTGAAAAGATGTTTGTTTTCAAAAATGTTCCAAAATGCATATTTTGACCCTGCTTTCTGGATTTGGCAGCCAGCGACCAAGAAACCACGTCGCGAGCAAGATTCGGAGCCTGTTGTTGTGCCCCGAGCAAGATATTGTGCGAAGTCAGCCGTGTGTGAAGCTTTTATTCAGCTCGCTTCCAATTGCTCGAAATGTAATTCATTCTAAAAATCACGCTTAAAACAGGCATGTTTTAATTTTACTTGTTCTCCGACATACTTAATCTTTTTTTTACTCATGAGGTGTCAGCTAAAAGAAGAAATAATGAATGTTCATGTCATGCTTTTGATGTTTAAAAATAATTACATTTTATTCCCTGAAATGCACTCAAAGATGAAATATGTGCGTGCAAATGAAATTTCGGTAGCACCAATATTCATTGTCTTAATTCAATCATGCGTAAACAATGAATAATAAGTTGTGTATCAAATGAAAGAAGAGAAACGGAGCTTTACAAACATACCACATTCATTGAATAAATAGTTCACTATAATAGAATATTTTTACCATGAAATCCGGTTTCCTTTTTTCTAGGACACACTGTATTGATTTACATCGGATTCAACTCATTTCGCAAGTCAGTTTACGTTGCAAGCCATTTATGGCAAATCATAGTCCAGTCATATATGTTAGGCAAAAGGAATGTAAGTTAGACTGAGGCTTAGTGAACACGTCAAGTCAACCATTCTTGTACACATAAATCATTTTTGCTCTCGTTTTTGTCAGAGACAACGAGAGCATAGTTAAAGGAAGACGTAGCCGGCAACTAACAGGAATAAGTTAAAAAAAATAACCTTGTGAATATTGTGAGAATTATGTTAAATGATGATAAAGAAAGCCTAACAAGGGGGTACTAAGTGACACTTACCCTCAGCAAGGCCCTATCAATTCGTAAATTTCTGTTGATTTTACATCTTTGCGAAATTTTTCCATAGAACAAGATCGCCGAAACAGCTACAGGCAGTGACAGGGGGAAGAATTTATTGATTCAAAAAGTTCACAAATTAATACAGCGCGATTTACAGTTACCCAAAATCTTCCTGGTAGTTCCCAGCTACATCTTCCTTTCAGGCCAAAGTCAAATGACATTTTGCCAAAGTTGAAGGGCAAAGTTATGTGACTGGGAGCTGTCAAAACTGCCTCAAGAACCAAATGAGTTGAATGAAACATATACCAATGTATAAACTACAAAGAGTCCATACCAAGCTGCCAATTGTAGAAGGGTTGGTCTTGAATGTGTTATACTTAAGTAGAAAAGCACGCATGAAGGTCAGTTCTTAATCAAAGTATGAGCATGATAGAAATTGAGTCTATGTAAAGCTACATATCAGGTGTGTCTGTGACAGCGATTTCTGAGAGCAATTGTTTGCCAAAGGAGAACCATTTAATCACTGATTTTTCAAAGCTGATACTCTCACAGTGTTATTGATTCTGGAATGATTTTATTGTAATTGTGGACTGCTTCCAATCTTGTCATTTCCCTTAAATATTTGTAGGAAATTGGGCGCATTATAAGAAATGACCAGGAAATTATCGAAACAACCAAGAAAGACACAGAAAAATAAAGATAGAGGAAGTGGGGAGGAAAATGAAAAAGGAGGAAAGAAATAAATAAAGAAAAAATGAAACACAAAAGGAAGGAAAGAAAAGCCTACGGGAATTTAAACTCATTAATGATGAATTTTACCGTTCAAACTACGGATGTAGGGGTCATTATTTCAAATAGAATCAATTTTCTGTTGACAAAAGGCGTTCAAGGACGCACTTTGATTGAGTCGACGCTTGAGCGACCAAATAAACAAGATAACTAAATAAGAATAAGAAATAGCATCTCGTTGCAGAGTCATTTAAAATATGAAGATTAAACGGAAAATTACTTCGCCATGCATGGATTTGAAATAATTAGAAATCTGAAACCAAGTTTTTCCAAGGCCTGCACTTACAGCTACTACACTAACTTATCTCATAATATCAAGGCGATTCTAGAAATAAAATCGGGGGAGTTGGGGGGGGGGTGAGTACCAAGCTAGCTGGTGGATAATATTTTGTTTGTGGAAATTAGTGTTTATTATCATGCCATCACGTAATGTCACAACTTTCACAGAATATTGTAGAAATCATCCAAATGTTATTTTTATATTAAACATTTTTGATTTATTGACTGAAAATTTCAGGTTCCAGCCCATTTTAGTACATGTATTGTATACACAGCAACATGTAATAAACATAAGTTTACTATGATATTTTAGATACAGTCTATTATTATACAGTCTACATACTATTTTGCATAATTAAAACACATAACATTTTGGAAGCTCATTTAAAACGATTGTCGAACTTTGCTATCTGACGTATCTGACAGTGTTAGAATGGACAAATAAACACCCTAGAACAGAAAGCTTCACACAGTAATGCTTTTACGTGTAAAATACCGATGTACAGATAAAAATCGGCACTGGAATTGTCAGCTGACGAAAATTCTGCAACACAGCAGTCTATGGGGGAAACTGGAATGGTTGCTCGATGACTTTCACTTTTCAAAAACACATAATGATTGTTTTGAACTGCAATGTTTTTCAGGGCTTCATTTTTAGACCTTATCAGAGACATTGGTAGCATGGGGATCATGTAGTTCATATCTATTAAACTAAAAACATTGCTATACGATGCCTTTAACTCGTTATGTATAAACAGGTGTTCTGCCGCGTGTTACATTAATTTCAGAGCATCTAAATCTTCATTGATAGTTATGAAGCACACGTTTGAATAATTACGTCATTAAGAAATCCCACTAATCACTGTAAATAAAAAAAGGTTTGACTAGCTTCTTTACACCCATGACCCTCTTTTGATATTTCTCATTGCTAATCCCACGAACAACGCACGGGCTGGCACTTCGCCATTGACTTGTGTGTGTACGTGCAGAGTCGCGAAGATAACCTGTAAACGGATGTTCAGTCATGCGAGGACAACCAACAGAGAGCAAAACAAAAAAACAAAAAAACAAAAAAAAACCCAACGCAATATAATACATTTAATGTAAATCGTCACTTGTCCGGGAGAAGGACCCTATCGAATGTCCCCGGCAGAAGGGTGTTAACCTTTTATTGCCTCGAAAACCATTGGCTCTTTTCACATGAAATCAAATTGATATGATATTTTGTAGACCATTCTGTCAGTTTGTTAAGTGCAAATATCAAATAAGGTAATATTTTTCAAATTAGAGAGTATTAACTGTCAAAGCCCTTCTGCAGGAACATGTGCGAGGGCCTTTCTGTCGGACAAGCGACGATTAATGATTCAATCAACTAGAAAACGTCGATGACGTAGCGCTCATCCGGCATCTCGCAACATCATATATCCGAAATTTCATGTGGTACAATTTTATACTGGTCAAAAAATTAAAATTTGATGTCCCGGAAGGAACATGAATATACAAAAATTAGAGTGAGAAAAATATTAGTTTCATGCCCCGGAAGGGACATGAAAAAAATTAGCATAATTAATGAATTTCGAAATTTTGTGTACAAGTTTTATAAAAAAATCAGACTGAAAATTGGTCAAGAAATGAGGGAGAAGCAATTTCTGTTATTTTTGGAATAAATCTGCATAAATTACCATAATTAATGGAGCAACAGTTAAAAATTCTGGGTAGAAGTTTAGTGTACCAAGCTTAGCTCTACCAGATAAAGCAAACTAAATCAAAATTGGTGGAGAAATGAATGAGAAGAAGCATTTTTTGTGATTTTATTTCTGATTTTGCATAAATTTGCATAAATTTGCATAATTGATTAATTTTAAATTTGCATAATTGATTAATTTCACAATTTTGTGTAGAAGTCTTGAAGCCCCCACCTAGCCCTATCAGATCAAACAAACAGAATTAAAATCGGTCAAGAAATGTGGGAGAAGAAGCAATTTTTGTTATTTTTGGAATAAATTTGCATAAATTACCATAATTAATTAATGGAGTATAATTTCAAAATTATGTGTAGAAGTTTAATGTGCATAACTCAGCCCTACCAAATAAAGCAATCACAATCAAAACCGGTTGAGAAATGAAGGAGAAGAAGCATTTTTTTGTGATTTTGAATAAATTTGCATAAATTAACATATATAATGAATTTCACGATTCTGTGTAGAAGTTTTAAATCCCCCACCTAGCCCTATCATATGAAACAATCAGAATCAAAATCGGTTGAGAAATGACGAAGAAGAAACATTTTGAAAACTGTGGACGGACGGACGGACGGACGGACGACGGACGCCACGCCATGGCATAAGCTCATCGGGCCCTTCGGGCCGGATGAGCTAAAAAGCGAGACTCATAACGGAACGGTGTGCATTTGGCATGCTCGTCCAGGTGATCTCGTTACATGAGAAAGAAATCGCAGGTCACTGTGCCCCCGTTCCAAGTACGGCGCTGAATCTCAAATTCGGTTGCAATTACGAGTGAAACATATATTATTAACTTGGTCAAGAATCGTAATCGATAACGGATAATGTCACTGGTTTATGCAATACTTATAGCTTGATCTAGTAATATCACTCCAGACATCTGCCTTGTCTTCCTTTGGCTGAAAGCGATATGGAAGGAATATCGGCCAAAATCAATGATCCTGATAACTATGTCATTTTGCTACAAGCGGGTAGCACCTGGATAAAATCGTAGGGAGGGTAAAAAAAAATCAAGGGGCGGAAATGTAGAAAAAAAATAATGAATTTCGTGAATTACAATCGAAAACCCCGGCCTCATTTTATGTATTTTGAAAATGTAAAGCTCAGTGACATGATTGGGAGAAGTAAAAAAAAATACCTTTAGAACCAAACTGGATGAAAGATGTACCAACTATACACCAGCTGGAATGGATCTCCTGGCTGAAAGGATTTGTCCCGAGTTTGTTTACTTAAGGAGAATGAACCCCCAAGTTGAGGACTACCTCCAATCATGTCATTTACCTTTAAGGGGGTAGCCTCCCCCGTCACTCCCTGGCGCAGCCCCTAATGCTACACACATCAGTGAGGTCGACTTAGCTAGCAAAAAAGTTGTACACTTAATTCCTGGCCCAGAAACGCGTTGTCTGTATATGCCTACGGTCTGACACTGTCATTTTACCTCGATCAATAAGCTTAACTCACTTCTTTAGTATGCATCGCACACCATTGTTTTTATTTTCAGTGGGCGATAGGTCCATCCTGGGAAGAAAATCCTGGTTTGGCGTCAAACAATCCCACCCGTGCATATCTCAAGAATAAATGTGAGTGTTCGGGAAAAGTTATTCGAGTCGATTTCGGAAGTTGTTGTCATGCTTTCAACGTCACGTACGACACCTTTACTTTCGAGGATTTTGGGTGAAAATTTATCATCAGATCGCCACCCTCTCTCTTTATGACATCTTGACATAGCCAATATGATATACGATGAAGCGCGTGTTGATTAGTATTCTTACTTTGCCCCCGGCGTGATACGCGAGTCAAAGTTTCAATCGCGCAACATGATCTGGCCACGAGGCTTGAGGTGGAGCAGCGACGGAAGCGAACGGGTCGGATACCTTGGCCGGTAAGGCTCCTTTTCGCCTGCACCTTAACACTTTTTCAACGAATCTGCGTGCTTCAAAAAAACCTCACGCGTGCCTGGTTTAGGATTTAAGAAAAAATGTAACCGACATCGTAATTAGATACAGGTCACTGCCAAAGGCAAAAACTCAACCCTGGTTTGAGCCTAATAAACACCAAACATGTCGAGAGAAAACGAGAATTCGTTCCCAAATCGTACGTTTCGTACTCCTCCTTCTTCTTCTCCATCCTTCATCTTGCTAATCAAGTTTCAGTGTATCCCGTACAGATCCAAGGCGGTATAGACGATATATCATTGAAACGTACCCGAACTAATTTCCCAATGTTAATGAAACGAGTGATATGGTGTTTTTTCTCATACAATACTCCTGCACGTTCCGTCATGCACATCAAAACGAACATTCTGCGATGGTACATCAGTTTCTCCAAGGAAGCAATCCGTTCTCGAATGATGTTACATGTATGTTTAAGAACATACACAGGGTGTACAGTGAATGTAACGGGAAATCTGTACAACTCTCCGATTAAATTGACGGTAAAATGCACCAAGTAGGGTGAATTCACGTCGAGTCTCTAACAGAGGTGACTTCACACAAGAAAAAAAGTCAGATAGGAATATTGTCCTTCGTATTACGAGTAGTGCTATCACTAAATCCGTTTAAACGATTAAACGATGTTCCGGCAGTTTATGGCACCAACCCAAATATTGGCCTTACGTAATTCAATTTGTCAGTGATGTGGAGCAGTATTGAATTTAACTTTCTTAAATGGCTTACTTCTCTGCAAGAAACCTGCTATAAAGGGACCATATTCGTTTAAACGATTAAACGATGTTTCGGCAGGTTATTGCACCAACCCAAATTTTGGCTTTACGTAATTCAATTTGTCAGTGATGTGGAGCAGTATTGAATTTAACCTTCTTATATGCCTTCTGCAAGAAACCGGCTATAAAGGGGCCATATTCGTTTAAACGATTAAACGATGTTCCGGCAGTTTATGGCACCAACCCAAATATTGGCTTTACATAATTCAATTTGTCAGTGATGTGGAGCAGTATTGAATTTAACCTTCTTAAATGCCTTCTCTGCAAGAAGCCGGCTATATAGGGACCACATTCGTTTAAACGATTAAACGATGTTTCGGCAGGTTATGGAATCAACTCGAAATTCCGGCTTTACGTAATTCTATTTGTCAGTGATGTGGAGCAGTATTGAATTTAACCTTCTCAAATGGCTTACTTCTCTGCAAGAAGCCGGTTATAAGGGGACCACATTCAAAGCAGAAAGGAAATGACGCCTTCTTTGACCTATATTAAACAGAGGCAAAACTGATTTTCCTCAAAATCATAATGTAAACCG
>JZLH01S0349031.1:68208-83007 GCA_001188425.1 Eucidaris tribuloides
GTCAAAACTTGACCGAATTGCCAAAGACTGACAGAAGGCGCGCACGAATTTAGTAGTTGTTATTGATCAGGTGCGTTGGCGGCAGATCGGTTGTTTCGCTTGCCACACGACACCTAAACCAGAACAAGGTAGCCAATTCACGGAACGATAATTTTTGATACTTTTATCGAAATTGCATTTCGGGCTTGATTTTCTGCTTCATTACAGAAAACTGCGTTGTAGCTAACAACTAAGAAGATAAGAATTGAAAAAAATAGATATTCTAAAACTTCCTTTTTTATTACTACATGTTTATTTGCCAAACTTATGGGATACACTGTCATTTGGCTAAACCTGAAATGATTACCAAAAATTATGTTTTCATAAAAGTTCTAGAGATTATGGAACAAGAATGCAATTGTATGTTGCAATCATCCCTGAAAGTTGATTGAAGATAGAGTTTCATTTCTTTTATACTTGGTTATACATGTAATGATATTTCCAATTTGAATTTCCATTAAATTTGATATTGATATGATTTGTATTTCTTTGTTACTTACTAGGGTTTTTTTTCAGGAAAGCTAATACAACAATCCTATTTCGTGCGTTGAACTTAATGGTGGGGCTCTAATACATGTCAAGTGGATGGGCTACATATATAGTCACCTATTATGATACTGTATTTCATATCATTGCATAAATTATCAGTTTGATCTAGCAATTGTATTGAATCCTGTCCCATTTGTAATTCTATATCGTGGGGGGGCTAGGGGTACATATAAAAATGGGCGGCCTTATCTGTATGTGGTGTCCTCTATCTATTGATTTGTGGTTGTGGTCTGTGTGTCTGTCTGTTTGTCTATAGGCTACTTGTGTATATATCTTATATCCCGTATTTGTTTTTATTTGTATTTGCATTATTGATGTACGTTTTACAATTGTTTAAGCTCATGTCATCTGGCAATGGACATGAAATGATAACTGTAAAGTAAGTTATCTTGTTTGAATGTGGACAATTAATAATTTTTCTTATTTCTTAACTTTTTAAACTACAACGTAGATATACCTACCATTTTTGGCATCCTTATTGGAAAAGAAGAGGGGCAGCTTCTTAATGCAATTCATATGAAAGAAATCAAAGATATGGCTTAATTGTTTTTACTTTGTAATAATTCAATTTTGCATATTATTTGCTTATTTGTTCATCTTTATATACATGAGATGAAGATGACTGAAGAATAAAACAATAAACCAGTTTGTAAAATTGTAATTATGTAACAATTACCTTGTAAAGGGAGAATTTCTTTAAACGAACTGTGTATGCAAGTCATAAAGAAGAATTGATAGATCAACATAAAAAGTAGGCGATAAATATGATGCACGAGATGACTCTCCAGGAATGTGCAGGGATTCGTATTTTCCTTCAACCATAATATTAGCCACAGAGCAATAAGGGCCGCTTCAGGTATTATATTCAAATTCTAATGAATACTTGCGTATGTTTTTGCAGAGCGCTAGTGACGGGATATTATATCACTGATATTATAACCAATGTGTGCTACACTATGGCAGTATGGTTGCCGAAACAATGGGTCTATATAAGGCCTAAAGGAAATTAAATAATCAAAGAAACACAGCGCTCTTGTTACTGCAGAGAGCCATGCAAAGACAGGCGCTATAACTGCATAAATACGAGCACAGAATGTAAAATCAGACCATACGCAATGAACCAAATGCAAAGATACCCATTGACAAAATTAACTTAGATTAATTGGACGGCGGTCAGCGGCATATCGCCAGGATACAGACAATAATCATTGGACAATAGAGGTAATCAGAATGGCAAAACCTCGTCCGGAAAAGGGAAAGCAGAAACAGAAGCGAGACGAAGAGATGACACAACAGAATCAGAAAGAATGACATGGTCACAAGACGGAGGATATTGATGTATGGATAATGCTCGAATTTTGTTATCATACCGTACAGAGGATGGATCAGCATAGATTAAGTAATAATATTTCTTTCATGTGTTCCTATGGTGAATCATAATCAAAAGGTGTACCTTGCTAGCAAGCAAGGTGTTTGCTATTGCTGTTATTGGTTACAAGATAACCTTTGTTGAGAATAGTTGCATACAATTTTGCAATTCATTTATGAAACTGTTCTAGTGACCTAGGGGTGATTGAAAGCAAGTCTGAGCGTGCCAGGTAGCATTGTATGGCTGTTTCCTAGAAGTTCTCTGCTCGGCGGACATAATGCATTTTCAATGCCCATGGCAGATTATTCGTTTTACCGCACAGAGATTAAAATTTTGTCTTTTGTTCGTCGTATCTGCGTCGTATCTTATGTCTTATACCTGTATTTCCAAACAATAGTTTTTCTTAATCTTAGAATGATTCATACGTATCAAGAAGCAATTCCAGTCCATTGTAGTTTGATAAATGGAAAAAATTAAATTTTCATTAACAATTTCATTACTATTTTCAATCCAATCATTAACTGGTGTTCTTTATGTCATTTCACATGTTGAGTGCTGCACCCTTGATTGTGAGTCCGGGTTTTCGCATGTTACTATGTATGACTTTAAATATATCTGAGATCTATTGAATTCATGTGATCCGGTGTTATTGTTATAAGAGGCAACTATAATTGATTACAGCTAGATTGGAACCGTTTCTGATAGACCTAAAGGATCAAGTAATGCCCTAAAATGTTCATCCTGAAAAACTGGAATGTTTAGAAATCACTAAATGTAAAATGTCGCGGAAGTGGGGGGGGAGCTCGTGAGCATTTCACAGAGTAATCTTATTAGCGCTAAATATCTCGAGTATTAAGACTCACAATTGTCCCTATAACAATTTTCAGTGGGTTGATGCTGTTTTCTGTGTACGTGGCTTAACATACAATTACTCTGTGGAAAAGATTTGACGGAGCTTTGTGTGATCGACATAACTATATATTGGGCTTTTTTTTGTTATTTTCAGTGCTTTTACTCTTCGCCCCTTTTTTACCATGTTTTTATGTGTAGTGATTAATGCTGTACAGATATTTAGTATTTGCGAATACAGCCCCCACAAGAATTATCGTTTGAACAGATTGTAACTTTCTCCCTGCAAAGCCTATCCTTCAAACAGACTTAAACATATCAATTAGAGCGTGTCCACTGCGGATATCCACAAGCAGGAAGGGCGTTTCAAAGTTTAGGGGCGGTACATACAAAATTGGTACACGGTCACTACATTTTACTTTTGTTCTGAGTGGATTGAAGGCAGCTATGCATTCTTTGTAACGTTTTGTCACACGAAATACAGAGATCATAAAAAAAGACGTAAAGGCAGGGCATTCTTTTGCATGCCTAACATTAACATTGTATAAATACATAGAAGAAAATCCCATCAAAGAACCTTTGGCATAGTGCTGGAGCTAGAAACTCAGTTTTAATGGAATCAAAGTGACCGTTAGGCTCTGATTTGAATTATTGTCCCCTACATTCCAAAATTACCACTGTATATGGATATACATGGACTGTATATGAATATGGATTAAAACCAGCATAGAACATACCCTAAACGGGAATTGTATTTTTACGCATATTTCAAATTCAAGGTAATTTCTCATCTAGACACGTCCTTCATAAATAGGTTAAGGGCATGAGTAATGTTTTGTGGCCCTGCGGGAGAGGTGCAAATGGGTTTCCCTGCCTTAAAATGACAGAACAATCAGCACGTTGATTGCGATCGCTCATCAGGAAGGAGAAAACTTCTTGGTTCCATTTCACGATGCTGAATTTGAATGACATGTATTAAACTAAATTATCAGTAACAAATATTCCGAGCACCTGTCAGAAGTAATAATTTTAGCAACTTACAACGGAGACTGTGATGGTCTAGTGGTTAGAGCGTCCACCTCACGTCTGGAAGGTCGCGGGTTTGAGCCCCGGCCAGGTCATACCAAAAACTGTTTTGTTTTTTTCAAATGGTACCTTCTGCTTTCTATTCAGATGCTCGACATTCTAGGACAGATAACATTTATGTTATGCAGGGCCCGCTGGAAGAACAGTTTATTTGACTGAAGTAGCTAAACCCAGGGAAAATAGAAATTGTTATTACTATTTTATTTTTTACTGTGATATGTTATCTATGACATTTTTTTTTGTGATACGGGGATAAGGAATGTTATTCTTCACTTCATGTTAAATAAAAGTAGATTACAAATTTGTGATCTTCTACTTCAAATCCAAAAAATGAACTCATAACAAAGTCCATTAAAATCATTTGCAATGCCAAGAATCCTAGGAGCGGAAAATTGGGTATCGTGAAAAAAGAAGGACTTTTACAGTAGAGGAAAATAACATCCGTCTCGTCTGATGTTGGATACGTGAAATCAAACCATTTACAAGCGACACCACACTCAAATGAAACTCATGTGTCTCTGTGTACTGTGTATAGTAGACATGGTTTCTGTTTGTTATTTGTTTGACATAAATGAAACAAAATAAAATCATTAAAAAGAATTCTTTAAAAACCACCTGTTAACACTTGAAAATTGAAATTATGAAAATGATCCTTTGGAACAGAACAGAGTAGCTGGAAACGGAAAACTACGCCAAATAAAATTTCTACACTAACCATCCGGCTGACAACAGTACTAACACAGTAACGTACGTAAGGGACATCGTAAAACGATTAGAATAAAACCCAGCGACCCTACAAAATAGGTTTTTTTAGAAATAATTTTGATTGATAAACGAATACAATGCAATTTCCCCCGGGGGGGGGGGGCAGTGTCATTACAAGGTGTACACCATGCGCGTGTATGGATTTTCAAAATAGACCCTAAACGAGTATTGTGATACCCACACACGTTACTTGAACTCTTTCGGTATATTATAGATTTACTGCAAACAGTGACAGGTGAGTCATGAAATTTTCCCAAAACTTTACTTGAACTTTAACTGTCTTATTGCAACAAGACCCATACATTTTGCATGTGAGATTTTAATCATGGTATTGAAAGTGTTGATAAATAATAACTATCTGTCAGTTCTTATAAGCATAAAATCACAGATGTGAATATATGGAGCGTCAGAAGCATCATTAGAGCCTCAAAGATCGGGCAAGTCTCTACTTTGATCTTCCCAATTGCAACATGTGCCTATGAAACATGGGTCATCAATGCTGCCGATCACAGAAGGATTGAAGCATTTGAGATGTAGTGCTGGAGAAATCTGCTCTGCTTCCATGGACAGCCAAAAAATCAAATGAAAGCATTCAACATGATATTGGGGAAAGACATCCGCTCTTTAACACAGTGTTGAAGCAAAAGCTTCAATATTGTGGTCACATTGCGAGGAGAGATGGAGAAAATCTTGAGAAAGTTATCATGTTTGGAAAAATAGAAGGAAAGAGAAACAGAGGAAGGCAGAGACTCAGGCATGTCAGGTGGAATGATGGCATTGCTTCCACAACTAACATGTCAATATACCGCTGCTACTCAAAATCTCAGTGGGGTTACAAGTACTCAGCCATGAGTAGAACGACGACGACGACGAAATATATGGAGTATTTTT
Organism: Eucidaris tribuloides; assembly: GCA_001188425.1. Lineage (NCBI taxonomy): Eukaryota > Metazoa > Echinodermata > Echinoidea > Cidaroida > Cidaridae > Eucidaris > Eucidaris tribuloides. The sequence continues at coordinate 73,757 of JZLH01S0349031.1, forward strand.
GTTGTTGTTGTTGTGAAATTTCTTTAAATTTCATTTCTCCACTCAGCAGGCTGTATCTGATACGATTAACTTTCACAACGGCCTGTAAATCTTTGACGTCCCTTTTTTCAAAGTAAATGCGGCTTTTGTCCATACTCGTTCCAAGATTCGACTGACCTTTTGGGGTCTGACATTTTGATATTATCATTTGGAAAGCCATTACGCCTATAATTCATGCATGGTTGAGCTAAGTCTCTGTCCTATCTCTGATTTGAAATAGTGATGCAATGTATAATCTTGTATCGATTTATATGATGCTGTTTTCATTAAAAGCAAGACATACAACTCAATGCTCATTAGCCTGGCATTCCCTCGAAACCTTTTCATATGTGCGCACGCCATAAGAAGTTTACTGCAGTTTTGCTTTGACCCTTATCTATTTGTTTTACACCCGAACGAATTTCAAATAAATGCAATCCTGCCAATGTATTATTAGCGAGCATTTAATGATAGATATATTTGTTTTAAATAGACATAATGAGATAATGTTACTTTCTATTGTATGGGGATTAACTTTAAAATCAAACCTGTTGTAAAACTCCCATTGTGAATATAGAGTGACTTTTGCTAGAGTACGACATGTACGGTATGTTCCGTAATTGCTTTGAAAAAATGTTATTGCAAAATAAACAGAAGAATGAAACTCATCTCTTTGTGCACTTAAGCGCTCAAAATCTCCTGATGATATTAAGTTTCCTCATCGACATACTACAGTTGCATAATAAAACGATTACAAACCACTGAAAACGCAATGCACGTTGATATGTCTATAAAGCTGAGGTATAAGAAGGTGGAAAGACACTACATGTATAAGAAAGGAGAGAGATGAAGAACACACATTAGCCTATCATTTCCTAAAAAACAAATCATGTGATAAGTGCAATTGCCATAATAGGTTTACGACAGTTTCCACTTTGACCATCACCATTTTTGTTTCACGCCCGAACGAATTTTAAGCTAATGAAATCTTGACAATGTTTAATAAGCAAACATTTGATGATATCTATATTTTATTTGTGTATAGTATGAGTTTCACATTTCAAACAAATTACATTATAAAATTCGTTATGTCGACGTTTGCAAAAGTACGACATATGTAATCGGTCTCATAATTGTTTTTACAGATGTCATTGGAAAATAAACAATACATTACAAATCAATCTTTAGATACTCACCTCTATGTGAACTTAAGCAGGCGAACTCTCTGACAACATATCATTTAGTTTCGTTAACGACATATCGTTGATGATAAACAAAATTAAACAACCATTACAAAAGCAGTGCACGTTCAAACGTCTATAAAGATAGGGGTAAAAGGAGGTCGACAGACACTATAATGACTCAAAATTATGATTATTCATGTCCTTATTACAAAGGCAGTTTGTTTTGTTCCACTGATATAATTCATTTAACAGCTCACCGATCCCCTCTCTTCAAACACATAACACGACACACCACACACACAAAAAAAAAACACACACAAAACACACACATACACACACGAACAAACACCACAATCACAACACACACAGACATAAACACCACACAGACACACACATACAAACACACAAATACACTCAGCACACTCGCGCGCGCGTACCAGACCACACACATACATACACACAAACAAAGAAATAAACTGTGTTTGCATTGGCATAGACAAGTTTCGTTGGCTGTAGGTGAAATCCAGTTTTTAGCCCTCCGTGCCCACCCACACATTCTGTTACCATACAATGCACAATACACATTTTTTTTTTAATTGGGGAAAGCGTGGATTATATAAGCAGCATTCCTTACTTATCAAATACCATTACTTATAGTGATCTACATTCAAATCAAAAAATGTTTTGTTATTATCGTCATCATGAATGTTATCACTTCAAGTACTGAATTATTACCTAATATAAATTTTCATTATTTTACTTGGAAAAAGTGTGTGTGTGTGTGTGGTGTGTGTGTGTGTGGGGGGGGGGGTAACCCCGACCCTCACTGCCTACAATTTGACTGCGAGGCAATCGACAAGCAGTTGGGTTTTTCCTTTTTCTTAGTGGGGGTGGGGAGGGAGATAACATTAATAAAAACGTATCATGCACGTAGTATCATTCATCAGTTCATTGGTTCTATGAGAACTATGAAGTGCAATAGTCCATCTTAAGTGATGAATTTACAGTCCAAGTACCTCTCACCTAGTTGTCATGGCAACATTGCCTGAGGGCGCTCGCCTCCTGCAAGCAATATTAATTCTGAAATGGGAAACCGCACTTTATTATTTTTAACTGTCTCCATGTACGTCCGTCATTGATCAAATATCATTTGGACGCATCTTTAATGTTTACAGCAATTTTACTAAACGATCGAAATGGTGGAATCCTTTATTCCATGGAGAAAAATAAACCTGTCGAATTCTACAACCCTACAGTAACATTTTGTTTATAAGATATCACCGATTTCTATGAAAATATAACGACGATAGCGTAACACTAGAATGCTCGAGTTAAAGTACGTGTGAAAGTAAACATATACACATCCTCAAGCCAGAGTTCAATATTTACCAAGACTACATGTCTGTCCACGGATCGTGAGAGAATATTTAGAAATGTTAAGGCAGTAAGTTTACTCTTAAATAGATGTACACTTCACCCACGACGCCACCGGTTGAGATTTTAATGTAGACTACAGAGTAAACAAAACTATTGTCCTTTCAAGGATGTGGCTCAAAACCGTCTTAATTCTACCAACGTACGTGAGGTTGCATATGAATTATTATATCTATCTATAGGTATTTATGCTTATCTCCTTATATCTTCCGTTTGGGTTAAATTTGCTGTCGAGTAAGCAAGTTCGATGGGCCGATCAGATTGTAGCTTTAAGCGGTGTGGTTTAAGATGGAAAAATATTGGATTACAGGGCAATGTAGGTCAATCGATGATGAATATGGCTAATAATAAGCACGTAGGATATGCTGGTATTACTGAAGTATTTCTAAATGCGTTGCCGCAAAAGTATTTTGAAAACGGATTTACCCCAGAATATTTTGACTGGTAATTATTGGTATTAAATGTATTGCATGTCAATTACTTTCCGTTCCGTGGTGTTTTTAATTATTCAAATCATGCGATGACTACGCACCAATCCTCATTCAACTAGCTTTGTTAAAAGTGTTTACGAGATCAGTAGTTTAATTTCGTTCCTGTTTGTGAAAAGTTGTTACTACAGTGCGTCTCAAAAAAAAACTTTACACTTTTGTAATGGCCCCCAAATTGAAAATTATTTCAATTTTTTTGATTTTTTTTAATGTAGTTTGAAAGCTGAAAGTCTCTTCTTTCATATGACACTAAAAAATGTGAAATTGTATTGCTTGAGTGAAGACTGCCCACTTTTGTAAAGGACTTGAAAATTAGGTTGCGCAGGAATTGGCTATCCATTGTTTAACAAAAGATACAAGCTCTCTTTGATTACGTGTGGAGCTCGGTGGGGATTGGGATATGTAAATTAAAGATAAGTGACTAAAAAATATATAAGACTATCGTATTTGGGCGAAGGGGTAGTGGGGTACAGGGTGATGGGGTGGTGGGATGTGGGGGTGGTGGGGTGGGGTGGGTATGAGGGTGGTGGGGGTGCAGGGGATGGTGGGGGTGATTGGTTTAGGTAATTTTAACACACCACCACCTCCCCCACCACCCCTACACCCCACACCCACCACACACCACCACCCTCACATCCCACCACCTCCACACCCTCACCCACCACCCCATCACCCCTATCATCCCGTACCCCACTACCCCTTCACCCAAATACCGTAGTCTTTCATGTTTTTAGACACTAAGATCGTTGATTCATATATCCCAATCCCCACCTAGCTCCACACATAATCAAAGAGAGCTTGTATCTTTTGTTACAATGGATAGCCAATTCCTGCGCAAGCTAATTTTCAAGTCCTTTACAAAAGTAAAGTGGGCAGTGCTCACTCAATCATGAAACAATTTCAAACTTTTAAGAGTCATATGAAAGAAGAGATTTTTAGCTTTCCATACAGATATTTTTTTTTTCCAAAAATTCGAAATAATTTTTAACTTGGGGGCCATTTCAAAAGTGTAAAGTTTTTTTTGAGACGCACTGTAGATACACTGAATTAGTAGAATTAGCAGGAGTAGCGGTAGTAATAGTAGTTGTGGTAGTAGTAGTAGTAGTAGTAGTAGTAGTAGTAGTAGGAGTAGTAGTAGTAGTAGGAGGAGGAGGAGGAGGAGAAATAGTTGTAGTAGCAGTAGTATTATTGGTAGTGGCACTAGTAGAACTAGTAGTATTAGTGGTAGTAGTAGTAGTAGTAGTAGTAGTAGTAGTAGTAGTAGTAGTAGTAGTAGTAGTAGTAGTAGTAGTAGTAGTAGTAGTAGTAGTAGAAGTGATGGTGGCAGTAGTAATAGTAGTAGTAGTAGAAGCAGTAGTAGTAGTAGCAGCAGCAGCAGTAGCAATAGCAGCAGAATTATAAGTAGTAGGAAAGAAAAAAAAGAAAGGAAGAAGGACAAGAAGATGATTATGAACAAGAAGAAGAAGAGGAGGAGGAGGACGAGAGGAAGAAGAAGAGGAGAGAAGAAGAAGAAGAAGAAGAAGAAGAAGAAGAAGAAGAAGAAGAAGAATAGGGATGAACATATAAAAGCATAACCTCAGATACCATATCTACGCTGATGACATTCAGATTTACACAGAATTCAATCCTTAGGTACCCGGAGACACCGTCACTGCTTTATTCAAACTGAGTTCTTGTATTCACGAAATAAAAGTCTGGATGAACACCAATAAATTGAAACTCTATAAAAAAACGATTTTTTTATTGCAGGTTCCAAACATAATCATAACCACATCAGTGACATTTCCCTTGATATTTGTAATACATCTATTCCCCCATCATCAGTTATACGTAATCTCGGTGTTTTGTGCGACTCGCACATGACAATGTCTTCCCATATCTCACGGTCACTTAATTACCACCTTCGTAACATTGCCTGCGTAAGACGTTATACATGTATTGACAATGACACAGGTAACCACGCCGTCCGATCCCTAGTTATATCCAGACTTGATTACTCTAATTCTTTTCTATATGGCATAACAAGGAAAGATACACAAAAATTACAAACCATTCAAAAGAGGGCACCTCGATTAACATTTTCCGCAGGCCACGGAGTACACACATCACCTTTGTTAAAACAACTGCATTGGCTACCGGTTTCAGAACGAATTCAATTCAAAACATTTACTCTTGTTTTCAAGGCGTTTAAAGAACAGGTACCTGTATACATTCAGGACCTCTTAACATCTCATTCCCATACCGAAAATACCAGATATTTACGATCACACGCCAATGAATATATTGTCGTCCCAAACAGAACCCACACTTCACATGGTGACAAAGCTTTCTCAAATTCTGGCCCAATGTTATGGAATAAATGGTCAAATACCCTCCGGTCGTCCCGCAACTTTAAGACATTTAAATCATCACTTAAGTCCCATCTTTTCCCAAAGTGACTTTGTTTTGATTACAGTAGTTAAATATATTTCTCATTTTTGTCATCTTATGTAACATTTCAAGTATTGTAAAGCGCTTAGATCAAGTAACTTGCTGAAGCGCTATATAAATATTAAGTATTGTATTGTAAGGAGAAGAAGAAGAAGAAGATGATGATGATGATGATTATGAACAAGAAAGAAAGAAGAAGAGGAGGAGAAGAAGCAGAAAAAGAAAGGAGGAGGAGGAGAAGGAGAATAAGAAGATGATGATGAAGAAGAAGAAGAAGAAGAAGAAGAAGAAGAAGAAGAAGAAGAAGAAGAAGAAGCAGGAAGAGGCACAAACACAAATAGTAGAAATATGAGTATTACGGTAAAAGAGGACTTAGCAGCATGCGACGGCAACACCGGAATAGTTCTACATTCTATATTCATTTATTTATTTTTTTGAACAAATATACAGTGGTTACTTTTATATTTTGCCCATTTTCACTCGCTCGTTCTTTAAATTACCTTCTAGCCCATTGCCCATTCTCCAGCGTTCCTTCAAAGCAATTATTATCGCTCGCTTATTGCATATCGATTGAAGTTTACGGATACTCTGGACTTATGGCAACAATTTTAAGCCAACTTTGAGAATAAACACGTAATTTAAATGACGAGTGACCAATCTGATTCTGATATGCAGATTCGTTCATTGCTGACTACGAATTAAAGGTACACACTAGCAGACTCCAGAAATGATGCTGTATACCTGGTGAACGATACGATCAATAGTACGAAGTATAAAAGGCACACAAATATAAACAACAACAATAAGAAAAAAAAACTTATCTTTGGGAAGTTTCTCGGTTTCTGAGCTATTAAGTCACTGCGTATTGAGAATGGGACCTCTTATGTCACTTACCATGAAATATGGTAAACGGGGTAAGAATGATGTAGCATTTTTGTGCGATCGTGTTATCATTTGTGTTTGTTTCCTGTAATACTTTATTTGTTTTGATAGCTCTGCTAGAAATTCTCCAATGTAAGAAGAGGTGCCAAATATTTTGCCTTCGGTCATATGAGTGATATGTTTGGATTGATAAGGATTGCCAGTGTGCTTTATCAAGAACTAATGATAATCAATTTTAGTCAAGAATTGTGAAACTGATAGAGTGGAGTTAGATTGTCCATCCGTTTGCAGATGTATGGGTGAATAAATGGATTGATTGATTACATAAATTGATGAACCAATTGGTTTCCCTCTTTACAAATAAAGTGTCAATGTAGACTGTCTTTAAATTGAATTAGCGTATGTCCAAAACGTACAGCGTGTAGGAATGAAAAGCGAAATATAAATGCAAACTATACATGCATATTACTTTCCCGACCTGCCCCATGAAGTGTCAGTGACCAGAGAAGCTTTAAAGCCATAGTACATAATCCTCCACGCTCATAGTGTCTTTAATAAGGTCTAAAAATGAAGCTCAGAAAAAAATTGTATTTCAAAATGATGATTTAGTGCTTTAAAAAAGTGAAAATCTACAAGCATTCAAATTGACCGGATTCACCTGCCCATTTCCTCCCATAGACTTGCTGTGTGCAGACCTAGGCTATTTTATCTTCCACCGGAGTAGGAATTGTTTATTCATGCATACCTTGCCATTGGCAGCATAACTTTCCAAACTTTTGCATTCAAGGATGTTTATGTGTCCATTTGAACACTTCTATGTAGCTCAGATATCAATGTTTGACAATGTTTTTAAATTGAAGCTCCACAATGTTAACCTTTCACTTAAAACCCATGATTGTCTCCACACTGTCAACACTAAGGTGTTGAATTTAAAATCCGAGGTGTTGTCCAATATAGAAACCAGAATGGTGTTAATTTAACGATCCTGGTGTTAAAAGTAACACTTTGGTGTTAAAAGTAATTCGTTTGGTGTTTAAATAACACCCGTAGTGTAGAAATTTAGCACCGCATCTAACATCTATATTGGGCGACACCAAGGGTGTTAAATTTAACACCCTTGTAGTGCACGAGACTTATTTTTGTTGTATTTTGTCTTACCAACAACAGTCAAAATATGCTCTCTACGACAAAATGGCAATGTAGGGTAAAACTGACGTATGTATCATCATGTTGTTCAAATAAAACTAGCATATACTGAAAAGATTTACCGCATAGAAAGGAATACCAAAAGATAAATGCAAAAGTTTCGTTTTCCCAACCTGCCTCATGCAATGCCAATGACCACAGGTGGCTGATATAGAGAAGTTTTAAACACATTAATGTCTTCATGATAATCAATTTTTGTGGCCACTTTACAGACAAAAACACTCTAGAATATCTTTCTTCTGCATTAAAAAATGTTCAAAACATTGCGCTGTCAACGACATAATGTAACCGTTGTGTTGAACCTACATCAGTAGCGGAGATTGCATATCACGAAAACACCAAAGGCGACATAATAACAACTTCGCGCGGGGGAAAACACCTCGAAGGAAACTTATATATTGTTAAAAAGTGGAAAATCTTACTTTAAAACCCCCTCCTCTACATTATTAATAAGGTTTAATAACCTATTTTCATATCATATCTATCCGTTGAATATGTTCGCACACTGTAAAAACTGGCGGGTTAGATTTAACACCAAGGGTGTTGCACAATATAAATACCGAAAAAGTGTTGATTTTAAACACCCTTTTTGTTAAAGTCAATGCTTTGGTGTTGGAAATAATTCGTTTGGTGTTGAAATAACCCCCGTGGTGTAATTTTTTACACCACATCTGGTATCTATATTGTGCAACACCATGGGTGTTAAATTCAACACCCCAGTTTTTGCAGTGCAGATAAGAAAATCCATCAAAATGCTTACAAAATAGAAAAAATATTAAGTTAAAAGGTATTGGCTAACATTTACCAAAGTTAAACAAATGTGAGCTACATAATCCTCCACCCTCCCAGGTCTAAAAATGAAGCCCTGAAAAAATTGTATTTCAAAATGATTATTTAGTGCTTTAAAAAGTGAAAATCGTAAGTTGACCGGATTCACCTGTTCATTTTCTCCCATAGACTTACCGTGTGTGGATATGGGCTATTTTTTTTTACTCGCCCCGAGTAATAATTGTTTATTCATTCATATCTTGCCAGTGGCAGCATAAATTTTCAAACTTTTGTATTCTACACTGTAAAAAAAAAACTCGTCAAGCTGACAAAAAAAAATTCGTCCAGCTGGTGTCTCTATCGCCCAATTTTTATTCGTCATAGTCTGGTGCGTAACGAAATTTATTTCGTCAGGCTGACGGAGAAAATCTCGTCCTGTATCGACGAATTTTTTTTCGTCAAGCAGCTTGTGCCAGGCTGACGAAGAAAATCTGGTATTGCTGTGGTGTCTCTATCGCCTAATTTTGTTTCGTCAGGCATCTTGTGCCCCAGGCTGACGAAGAAAATCTGGTCCTGCTGTGGTGTCTCTATCAATGACTTTTTTTCTTCGTCAAGCATCTTGTGCCAGGCTGACGAAGAAATCTGGTCCTGCTGTGGTGTCTGAATTGGCGATATATTTTGTCAAGCATCTCCTTGTCATCAGGTCTTCGCACTGAGTTTGCGCTGTCTGGCGATAAGTTCAGTTCTGTTAGGGAGCGATTGTTCACAACAACAAAAAACTGCACGATAAATGCATGGAATGTAATGACACGTACTTGACACAAATAAAATATTCCTTCAC
>JZLH01S0349031.1:92491-105593 GCA_001188425.1 Eucidaris tribuloides
TCCTTTTCTTTATTATTTTTCGCCGACGACTCTAACATGTTTCTTTTTCACACAGTGGACCCACATACTCTTGTTGACACCATAAACAATGAACTAAAGTCTGTTACAAGCATGGATCAACTCGAATAAATTATCATTAAACATTTGACAAGACCATTATATGTATATTTAGTAATTCCTTGAAACGTCTTCCTCTGATCATAGTTAAAATTTAATCAAATAAATTTTAATACCAACGTTGACACTACATAGTCCTGGGGTTGTCTATCGATTTAGCGACTTATCTTGGAATTTCTCATATAATTTATTTTAAGTAAATTACTGTCTGGCAATTACCGGATGCTTCTGAACAAACTTACAATACATTTTCTCTTAATATCTTATTTGAACTATTATTCTACGTTAATGTCCCATATTTATAACTCGGGTCCTAGCTGGGACGGTAAAGCACAAAAGCGTTTCTAGATAAACTATTCACTTATTCAAAACGTGCGATCCGGAATGTCAATCTGCTGGATATCTCTCCACACAAATATTGTTTTTACAAATAATAAAGTCCTAAAATTAAATGATTCTTTTCTTCTTTATAATGTAGGAATTTGATTTGCGAGGAATTTTGAAGATCGTTGATATATATAAGAAATAAGAGGGGGCCCAGGAGGGATCCTTGTGGAACTCCACAAGATATTGATTTTAATTGGGAATTGTGGTTACTGATACTAACAAATTGTTTCCTGTGAGATAAATAATCCATGAACCAATCTAGAGCCCTCCCACGTATTCCATAATGACGAAGTTTATATAACAAAATATGATGGTTTATTGTATCGAAGGCTTTCGAAAAATCAAGAAATATTCCAACGGTGTGTGACATATTGTCTATAGCATGGGCAACTTTGTCAATAAATGTTAGCAGGGCATGAGTTGTGGTATGTTTTTTTCTAAAGCCAAACTGAGAATCGGATAATATATTGCAATCAGTAAGAAATTTCAGTGTTCGTGTGTAAACTAACTTTTCAAGGATTTTAGAAAGTGACGGAAGAAGAGAAATTGGACGATAGTTATTCAATGATTCTTTATTACCTTTCTTGTAGATTGGGACAACCTTAGCGATTTTCATATGATGTGGTACAATACCATTCAATAAGGATTGATTTAGAATATGGGTTAAGGGGGATATTATTTCGTTGATTATATTTTTTAAAAGAAAGTTAGATATTCCGTCATAGCCTGGACTTTTTTTACTCTTTAAATTTTTAACAATATCTCTAACTTCCTCCTCGATAACTGGAGTAAAGAATATAGATTGTGGGTTGCGATCTTTTAAGAAATTATGGAATTCTAATCCAGAATCTGGAATGTTACTGGCAAGATTTGGACCTATATTTACAAAATAATTATTAAATGCCTCCGCCATCTCTGTATGATCATCGATTCGTAAACCATCGTTCGAAATATGTTTTGGGGGATTAGTGTCTTTATCTGACTTTAAAACTTTGTTGATCACCTTCCACGTACTCTTTATGTCGTATTTATACATATCAAATTGTCTTGAGAAGTAGTTACGTTTTGCTAAGCGTATGGAAGAAGTAAGTATATTACGGTAGCGAACATATTGGGTTCTATTATGAGTATTTTGAGTTTTCTTGTACTTATGAAAGAGGTTATTTTTACGATTAATAGACCTTAGGAGAGATTTAGAGATCCACGGAAGTCTTTGGTACTTTTTTTGTAATTTGAACGGGCGGGTTTCTGGAAAGGAATGATAGATTCGTAATTAGACATTAATATATTCAAAAATGTTTCGTAAGACACGTTTACGTCTCGTTGAGTATACACGACAGACCAATCAACGGAACCCAATCTCTCCCGTAGTCTATTAACATTATTTTCAGACATATCACGAACACCAAAATTACATGTTACACGGGGATTAATTTTAAAATTTGAAAGAAGAGTATAAACAGGAAAATGATCAGAAATGTCTGATACAATGATTCCCGACGTAATATCTGAAAAAGAATTATTTACAAAAATATTATCGATAAGAGTAGATGAAACATCGGATATCCGTGTAGGTTTTCTTGTAAGAGGAATAAATGAATGTGATAACATGGAATTAACAAAATCTTGACATGTGGGATTTTCAGGACAATTTAAAATATTAAGATTGAAATCTCCCATGATGAAGCAAGTCTTATTTCCCAAATTAAATGTCGATAAAAGATTGTGAAATAAATCAAGGAATTCAGCAGAGTTAGAGTTTGGTGGCCTATATACTTCCCCAACTATGATATTACCTCTATTAGGAACTTCGATTTCAATAAAAATAGTCTCGAGGGTGTCTGACATACAACTATATTCTTCGATTAAATTGAACTGTAAATTATTTGAGACATAAAACCCAACTCCGCCACCCTTTTTTGTCACTCTGTTGTTAGTTATTAAAGTAAAACCGTCAATTTCATATAGCGAAGGTGGTGATGACTCATTTAGCCAAGTTTCACATAGGCCAATAACGCTGGAATTGAAGTTTAATTCAGTAATAAATTGCTGTAGTTGATCATAATTTTTCCTAAGGCTTCTTATGTTGTAGTGTGATAAATAAAGAACTTGAGTATTTATGCAGGATAATGAAATCATTTCATTCTCCAAACTGTAGCCAGTAAATAAATTTTGAGCTGCGAGATCATTTAAGTCAAAATCGAGGTTAAGTTCGCGAGTTTCTGAGTTTAAAAAATCCGTAATACTGGGGTCGTCACCACCTCCGCTATTTGCAAACTGCCCATTGTTCGCGGGTTGGATGTTAGCATCTAATTCTTGATTGGACAAATTAACATTCATAACATCAGACACAGCCATGACTAAGCAGAAAAAAAATTGATCTGCTTATTCATCTAATTGTCTTGCTACCATGGTAACTTGAAGCTTTTCAAATTACATCAGTTGATGGGACTGGCGGACGCGGAGGCATACCCATCGATCTAGCGCGGCAGTCGAAACTGCTTCTAGTTGCTAATTGTCCATATTATAATGAGACATTTAAAAGCACAAACCCAATACACTGTAAATACATTGTTTATTGAGTAAACATTTCTGTAACATATTCTTGTTTGAATAGTAAATTTATCCAAAGGCTAAATGTCGTGTGTCAAATCACTACACTTTGGTGTCCAATAAACACTTAGTGTCAATTTATACACATATATTTTCTATCAAGCACATCTTTGCTATCACTTTTTACAGTGTACGTGAATAATCATAAACATTTATCCAGACCCACAAACAAGTACAAATATAATTTGTAGACACAAAACAGCACTATGATAACACAATAACATCGTTCTAAACAGTAAGACTGAGCATTACGACGTATGGCTCATTTGGGGTGAAAAATGTGTGAATATTCATGAACAAGGACAATTTATTTTCAACGTCTGTCGGTCGTTCGCTAACTGGGACGAATTATAATGACAATTGACCATTCTGAATTGAAAATATTTGAAACCTGCTGCCAAATGACTAATCTTAAAGGTAAATGACTAAACTGAAAATAGCATTTACACGCTCCACTCTCTGCGAGACGAAACTGAATTGAAAGTCTAAAAAAACTCACAAAAAGATGACAAAAATGGCTGGGAAAAACCTATACTTTGTTATCCAATTACCCACCCATCACTAGTCATCAAGTGGTTATACACAACCAACTGCTTTACCAGATTCTGAATAGGAATCTTATGTGTAGAGAAAAGGTCTGTATAATGATGAAGAGTTAATTTATGTTCTTGCACTATCTCACTTTGTTGAACAAATTTGCTTTGATAATAGACAAAACTTGTTGGGGGGGGGGGAATACCCCTATACCAACAGGGCATTGCACCACAGTTACCTAAATTTGTGTTGTGTATGTTTTCAGACGTAAGCTTTCATAATTGCTTCAGTGTGAAGACTTGGTAAAATTAAAATTGGGATTACATGTTCTGGGTACAGTAGAAAAGAATTTTGTTGATCTGCAGCTGTAGTTTATAAATTGTTGGCAAATGTTTGCCTTCACAACAATCACAGGTTAGCAGAAGCATGGCTGAAGTGACATGACAAGAAGTATGATAACTTGTGGAACTGGGGTACAGTACATACAAGTAAATGTGTTATACTAATATGTAAATGCTCACACCTAACTTTGTGTGCGCCATATTTAACAGTGTGCCAGATTAACAAAATATTGTTATCACTTTTCAACGTAGGAAATACACTGGGGCTGAGGGCGATCTAGCCCCCAAAATTAATAAAATAGCCCTCAATTTCCTCATAAGGTTCAGTGTATAACATACTAAAATCACTAAATCAGGCTTGAAAGTAGCCCCGAAAAATAAAATTGTATTTCCTGCCCTGTCACGTTTTGTAGATACACGAAAAATAATAGTACTGGGAAGTCCTCTGTGTATCAGTATGAAGAATCCCATACCGTGGGATTGCTAGTGGTATGAAAAACGATAATATCAACCATTCTTTTTAATGGGCATTGATGTAAATAATAATAATAATAATATAATTTATAAAGCGCTTACTAGTAACTTTTCTAAGTGCTGTATATAGACGGAAAGTTACGAAGAAATATATTTAACAGTAAGCTGGAACAAAATATTTCATGTACTGTTCAAATCAGCGTAAGAAATAACCCAGGGCGACGGGCAATTTAGCCCTTGGCAAAGCCCAAATTGCCCCATAAAATCCCCAAAACCAATTCTTTGGGGCAACCATTTCCTTCAGAATAGCCCTCAGGTTTGCTCCAAAAATTTCACATTTTTTTTATTATGGCATTAAAACAAAAATGGTTGCTTTTATGGATGAAGCTCCGGCTACCACATCAGCAATCTTTCATTGCATTCTTCAAATTCCGATGTGCAACAAAAAAGTAGCCCCAGTGGTAGAGAAATAGCCCCCAAAATTTCAAAAGTAGCCCCAAGGCTCTAATAAAAATCGCCCTTAAAAAATAAAAATTAATTCCTACCCTGGTTCAAATCAGTGAATGAAGCACTGCTAGGGGTGTGCAGATCAGATCGAGGCAGACGAAGAGTTAAGTTGTGTGATTACAGACAGTAATCCATAACATAGAAACCTAGATTTTCTTTGTAATAAGTTTTGATCGTTATCGATTGGTTTCCAGGGTAACTACGACAGCTACGTCAAGACGCGATTTGAACTGGAGGAGAATCAGATGAAGCGGTACCAGTGGGAACAGGAACAAATCGCTCACATGAAGGTAAGTATGAATGGGTCTATCGGACCAAATCACACACATGAAGTCAAGTATGAATAGGTCTATCAGACCAAATCGCACACATGAAGACAAATATGAATGGGTCTATCGGACCAAATCACACACATGAAGACAAGTGTGAATGGGTCTATCAGCTCATTGAAAGAAAAGACATTAATTCAGTGCTGCTGTTGCCTCATGGGAGGATGATGACATAAAAGGCCGAATTACAGTGACCTTTGACCTCTGGTCATAGGTAACGGTGACAACAACACGGTTGAAGCGATATTACATATTGTCTGACTCCCAACAAGAGGCGTGCACTGGTTAATGTTCCAATGTCTTTTGGAAATTAGGACTTTGAAACAAAATTGTTAAAAAAATGTTCAGGGAAAATTACAAATCGGATATATGCGATGAAAAATTAGTGAGAGTCAAAGAATTTCATTCAGTGAGTAAAAAAAATAGAATTAAAATGTTTATTCTGAAAATGGTGTTCAAGATGGGCTTCCCTAGTGTCTGTAATTGCCAAGTTCCTGTTTAAACACGTATGATGCTCCACGTGCTGCACTGTTGTACCTGTTGTACCCCGATGTACCACATTGTGTAGTGCCCTCTTGTGTCCATAAACAGTATTTTCATCAGTTATGTTTATGAGGCTGTGCCAGTGCACAACAGAAAGACATAAACTAACAGAAAGTGGGGTAAAAAAATGGGACTGAAGTTGTTAGTTTTACTTCCTTTAGTGTTGTATGACATCATTTTAGAGAATACGTTTTTGCACATGAAGAGTTTTTGAACATTGAAAAGCACACTGCAAACATAACTTTTGCACAGTTTCGTATCCCAGGGCACGGTGCTGAAAACTGAATAAATCAAGAAAATGGCAGATTTCTATTTGGTACCCCAGGATACCATTAATGATGTTGCATCATCATTGTATTGTTATTACACATCTTTTGACTTGCCATTGAACTATTATCACACTTTTGGTGCAGTGCTAATGTCTAACATTGTGGAGCTTCAAGTTAAAAAAATTGTCAAACTTTGATATGTGAGCTACATAGTAGTGTTCAAATGGACAAATGAACACCCCAGAATACGAAAGTTTGAAAAGTTATGCAGCCACTGGCATGGTATGCATGAATAAGCAATTAGTACTCGGCCCGACAATAAATTAGTCAGATCTACACACAGTAAGTCTATGGGAGGAAATGGGCAGGGGAATCTGGTCAACTTGAGTCTTTGTAGATTTTCATTTGTTTAAAGCACTAAATGATCACTTTGAAGTACAATTTTTTCAGGGCTTCATTTCTAGACCTTACCAAAGACACTTAGAGCATGGAAGGTTATGCAGCTCACAATTTTTTAAACTGTGGTAAATGTCAGCCTGTGGCTTTAAATTTGTAATTGATTTTGGCTGATTTGATATATAAGTTCATTTCTGGGTATGCAAATCATTGACATTATCTTTAAGACAACACAAGATTTTATGAAATGTTCATTTCTACATCTCAAACCACCTATATTCCTACAGAATTATATAGCTCGGTTTGGTCACGGTAGCGCCAAGCTGGCAAGACAGGCACAGAGCAAAGAGAAGACGCTGAGCAAAATGATGGCTGGAGGTCTGACGGAAAAGGTGACATCGGATAAGGTAAATGGATAATTCTGAATAAGTATTGTAGTTTTGGTATATGACAATTAATGATGTTTCCTCAAATGGTGTTCTTAGATTAGCAGGCCTCGACAAAAACAATGTAGATTCAAGTGCCCAACAACAAAATCTACATGCCCAAATTCTTGGATGAAAGAAATCTCCAATTGTTTGTTGTCTTCTTGGTACTTGGGTTAAATTTAGCAGGAAAAAGTCACTGCCCATTTGAGCAGTTTCTTTTTTTTTCTGAGTGCCCGACTGGGATTCTCAGATGCCCCAGGCACTCGGGCACCCATGTTTGTTGAGCCGTGGAATAGATAGACCTATCACTGTACAAAGTCAATGGCATTAGTGCCCTTCTGGTTGTCATTATGTATTAACCCTATTTTAACTGGGCTATTTCAGACGGCGTTTTTATACTGGGGGGGGGGGTCAATTGACCCCCCCCCCTCAGTATCTCGGCCGCGATGACGCCGAGTCGCGCGAAATTTGCGTCGCATAGGCCGGATGTAAAGCACATGAACTGAATAGTAAAATTGTCAAAAAAATAATTTTTTCTATTTTTAAGTAATCTAATTAATGTCGAAATAATGTATGAAATTTGGTTTTTCCGCTCTAACTCACTAAATACAGCTAGTGTAGAATGGTAATTTTATGGTGACGAAGTATTCATTTGGACCTATTTTAAACAATTATCTAACAAAGAACATTGCCGAATGAAGATTAATTTCTTATGTATTTTAGGGGTTGTTTTTGTGAATTTCTTATGTAATTTCGCTTGTTTTTTCGACCTTTTTTCTAATTGTTTTTTTCGATGAACATTTGCTTGGGAACAGTCTTTTGCATCATAAACACAAAAATTAAATTCATTCACCAAGTAAAGCAAAAAATATCATTTACATTTATGATTTTTGGCTAAAACACAATTTCCATTGATTTTGTACGACGTAAATCACGTTTTTTAGCAATTTTGTGTTGACTATGTCATGTATAGAAAAGTCGCTGCAGCGCGTAACGGTATGTCCCGATTTTGCGCGAAAACGTCCAAAAGATGCGCAAGACTTGAAAGTAAAAAGTTGGTGAGCGACGCGGTGAAAAAATTTTGCGCGGTGGCGTGGTCGCGAAATTTGTCGAGGGGGGGTCAAATTGACCCCCCCCCAGTTAATATAGGGTTAAATTAATGCCAGTTATTGGGTCTACTGACAGCCAGAGGGGTGCTATCACTGTACAAAGTCAATGGCATTAGCACCCTTCTGGTTGTTGATGGGTATTGAGTTAGCACCCATCTGGTTCTCAACCGACGATATGTGAAGATACTCTGTGAAGTACGCATTTATTGTTCCTTTTTTTTTCAGACGATATCTTTCTACTTTCCAGACTGTGGCAAGGTCCCACCACCCGTTATGATGGTACAGAATGTCTCATTTCGGTATGCAGAGGGCAAGGTAAGACTAGTTTCTTGTTGGTGGAGCGAGATTGGGATCCTTGGTAGCATCCGTCATGAATAACTTTGCTAATGTTTGCCTGTTTGACTCGAACAGGGCTTATGATTTGTATATCTATGCAATAATTTGGTAAAGAAAGCAATACTAGGCCTTTTTGTTCGGTAGTTTTACAGACACACAATTGCATGTGTACAAATAATGAGATACCCCAAACATGTGTCATTAACCCTAAAAAGGCTAGGGGGCGGAACTCCCCCCCCCCCCCCCCCCCCCCCCCCCCCCCGCGACGTTTAGAGCAATATCTGGCAAAGCAGTTGCCACTAAGAGTAACAAATTGGGCTTAAGAGTGTTTTGGCAGATGATGCTACATTTTCTGACTTTTCATAAAATCATGGTATTCTTTTACTACAAGTGAGTCAAAAGTTCAGGAAAATACAATCAACTCTGCATAAGTCGAAGTCGCATAAGTCAAATAATCGCCTAAGTTGAAGGTCTCTACTGGGTCCCATTCCTTTA
Organism: Eucidaris tribuloides; assembly: GCA_001188425.1. Classification (NCBI taxonomy): domain Eukaryota; kingdom Metazoa; phylum Echinodermata; class Echinoidea; order Cidaroida; family Cidaridae; genus Eucidaris; species Eucidaris tribuloides. The sequence continues at coordinate 101,370 of JZLH01S0349031.1, forward strand.
TTTTCTATTGTTTTTTACCTTTATAAGGTCAAATTTTGTCAAAGTCGAAGCATTTTCTTCAGTCCCAAGAAATTCGACTTGGGCAGAGTTGACTGTATTCCCCAAACAAGTCATGATTATCAAACCAAAAATGTGGCAAAATGTCAACACAAGTATCCAGAGTCAACATATTGTATTTTGTCTGTTACAGTTTACAGTAGTCTGATTAGAGTAATTAAATGGCAACAACATCAACAGTAATGTTGTTGGCAATTAAAATATAGCTCAATTTTATGTTTTACAAATCCATTTTAAATCCTCACCCCCATCCCCCCCCCCAAAAAAATAATAATAATAAAATAAAACAAGTTTCATTTCAAGTAGCCATCAAATGATTAGACACACCCCATTGCTTTACCAGATTCTGAACAGGAATCTTGTGTGTAGAGAAAAGGTTTTATGATGATGGCTTTTGCTTGACTGGGATCAAAGTGGAGTGAATGTCTGCATTTTTGTCTTTGAGACTAGCGGATCCAAATGGGGTTAGTCCATTGTCTGTCACAGATGTTAAACTTTACTTGCAAGATTCTTTCTTATGACCCCAATTTAAATCTGGGTTAGGGATGTGCTTGGGAAACCTTTGTAATTTTAGCTCACCTGATCTGAAGGCTCAAGTGAGCTATTGTAATTGCTTTTTGCCCGTCGTCTGTTGTTGGTCGTGCGTTGTGTGTAAACTTTTACACATTTTCATCTTCCTCCTTGAAATGCATGATGAGATTTTGCCCAAACTTGGCAGAAATGATCCTTAGGGGGTGGGGGAGGGTCCTCAAATGATACACCTGCCCCCCCCCCCCTTCCAGGGCCCAAAAGGGCCAAAAGTAGGTAATTTTCAAGCATCTTCTTCTCTAGATCAAAAAATAGCTTAGCTAAGTCACTGTGTGTGTAGATACCTCTATATGTGATGAATTACTGTTCCTTATGACAATGCATCTCATATTTTGGTGACAATTGCTGAAGAAACATATGTTACGATTAAGTGGTCACCAACTAATGCATGTATTTTGTGTATATTCTATCTCTCTCTCTTCACAGCCCCTTATATACAAGAATCTGGAATTTGGTCTAGATTTAGATAGCAGGGTAGCCTTAGTGGGTCCAAACGGTGCAGGCAAGTCAACCCTTCTCAAGCTCCTAGTGGGTGAACTGGTCCCGACCGATGGCCTTATACGAAAGAACTCGCATCTCAGGATAGGTAGATATCATCAGGTAAGTCCACAATCAGTCTTTGTCTTTTCATACCCACCTCCAAAAACAAAAACAAAATTTGTGGGTGTAAACAGGGTTCCACACTAACATTTTCAAGGGCAGTGACATTTGGAGCAGTAAAAAATGTCTCAAGAACCGAAATGGTTGAAAGATATACCAGTCTATACACCAACTGAAGTGTATCTCCTGCCTGGAAGGATTTGTCTTGATTTTTTTTTACTTAAGGAGAATTAATCATGAACATATCAGTTCTGAATTCCTCTTGAGCTCCAAGAGAAATCCATCCCATAGAAAGCTACACAACAAATTTGTGTGTCACAAGGCATACCGATGGTAGTTGTTTTGAAATGACTCAAATCTTGACTGCAAAATTGTTACAGTAGAATCCTTGCATAGTTTACTTGATTGTCGAATAAGTTGAGGACTTCCCCCAATCATGTCATTTACCTTTAGTTTACCCCTTCCTGCAAGTATACTTGCCCGAAAATAATGAGCAATGAAAACATATTTCTGACAGATTTAACCCTATATTAACTGCTCCGCTGCGCGAAATTTTTTGACCTCGTAGCTGGCTGACTTTTTACTTTCAAGTTTGCGCATCTTTTGAGAGCATTTTCGCGAAAATCGGACATACCGTTATGACGCTGCACGACTTTTTATACATGTCAGCCCAAAAATTGCTCAAAAACATGATTTCATGTACAAAATCAATGCAAATTGTGTTTTCATCCAAAAATCATCAATGTATGATTATTTTCACTTTTACTGGTTTAAATGGATTAATTTTATGCTGTTTATGATCGCAAAAGTGTCACCGACAAAGTTCATCGAAACACAATAAAAAACAAAAGGTCAACAAAACAAAGAAATACATAAATTCACAAAACAATAAAATACATAAGAAATTAATTCTGATTGGGCACATTTTTTTTGTAGATAATTGTTAGAAATGTCAAAAATGAATATTTTCACCAAAAAATTAGCATTCTACTAGCTATTGTAATTGAATTATAGGCGGAAACATAGTTTCATACACTTATTTGCATAATTAATTACTTAAAAAATATAATAAGTCAATTTTTTGAAAATTTTACTATAGAGTCTTGTAGTTTACATCCGGCTCTATGCGCACGCAAATTTTTGCGGCAATCACGTGATCCGCGGCCGAGATCTGAACGGGGGGAGTTCAAATTGAACCCCCCCCCAGTAAAAACCTGGTCTGAAATAGCCCAGTTAAAATAGGGTTAATCCAGTAAAAGCTTTTTTATGGCATGGGAAGTTTATTGTGCTTTGAAGTCGACACTACACCTGAAAATATGTTCAATGTAGCACTGCTGTGAAATGTCTGAAGCATTAAGAGCGAACATCTGTGTATCATTGACAGTGATGCAGTCAAATTGCTGTTGTTTGAACATTGCTTTAGTTTCTCAATGTTGATGGTTGTGTTGTTAACAGCATCTTCAAGATCTTCTAGACCTGGACATGAGTGCAATGGATTGGATGATGAAGTGTTTTCCCGAGATCAAGGAGAAGGAGGAGATGAGGAGAATTATCGGACGGTACGGGCTGACGGGAAAGCAACAGGTAATTTAAAAAAAAAATTCTGAGATCCCCTTAGATTGCAGGAATTTTTATGACTATGTTCGCATACAGGTTTACTACTACTAATAATATTCAATTCTTAGAGCTGCATAATACTTTTAGCATATGCGTTTGAAGGTAACAAACTGAATATATGAGAATTTGAAAATAATAAAAATGATCAAAAAGGTGTGTCTTTAGCGTCAATTTGAATTTATTAAATCAGTCATGGATATAATGCTTTGGGGGAGGTTATTCCATAATTTGGTGCCATATTTGCAAAAGCTGTATCACCAAATGTCTTAGATTTTACACGTATTTCAGTGAGAAGATTTTTTTTTTTTGACTGAGAAGGAAGATTACGACTCAGCTGGTATTTGTTGATGAGTTCAGTAAGATAGACAGGGGCATTTCCATGTAGGCATTTGAATACTAGAATGAGGATTGAACAGGAGCCCTTATCAGAAGCCAGTGGAGACTACGAAGAATTATAGATATATGTTCCCAAGCATATAACATGAATAACTTCCCAACCATTTACCCATTTGTAACCTAACTATGATGGTACATGCCCTATAGGGACCTGAATTTTCCATGTAAGTCAAAGGCCATATATGTAGGTCAAATGTCAAACGATTTCGAATATTGAAATATACCTGCAAGTGTCTACTGGAGTTGATTACTTTGCAACCTTTAGCCCATTTGTAACCAAACTTGAATGTAGATGCCCAGTTGGGACATCAATGTTATATTGGGGTCAAATGTCATGTAAGTGAGTTAAAGGTCAAATATTAGTTTCTACTTTAATTGGTTGGTAACTTTGCGACCTTTTGCCCATTTTTAACCAAACTTGAATGTAGATACCCAGTTGGGACCTCAATTTTATATTGGTGTCAAATGTCATGTAAGTAGGTCAAAGGTCAAACAAGGTCAGATTTTATCGTAATAATGGCAAGACACATTGCAATCACGTTATTTGCTGTTTTCTGCCATTTCAGATCTGCCCTATACGTAACCTCTCTGACGGCCAGCGATGTCGGGTCATCTTCGCGTGGCTGGCGTGGCAGGCACCCCACATGCTTCTGTTGGACGAACCCACCAACCATCTAGACATTGAGACTATCGATGCCTTGGCCGACGCTGTCAACGGGTTTGAGGGGGGCCTGGTGTTGGTTAGCCACGACTTCCGCCTCATCAATCAGGTGTGCTTCAAATCAGGGTTCGCAGATTCAAATCAAGTGATTCAAGTCATTCATCACACTGTCAAGGCTGTGTTTTTGATTAACACACTAAACCGTTGTAGCTCAGATTTAATCTAATAATAAAGGAAAGATACATAAAAGGCAGTGTTCAAAATGTTAGTTGCCCATTTAAGCACTACTATGCCTCCCCCCCCCC
>JZLH01S0349031.1:118959-132940 GCA_001188425.1 Eucidaris tribuloides
AGACCGAGTCCGGCATGTCCGCGTCGAGTCAGTCCGAGTCGCACATCTACAATGTTTTACATATTAATTAATTAATTAGAAACAAATACATGTATCTCAGTTCAAAATATCTGGAGGCGACCTACTTATGGGAAAATGGGGGGTTAAGTGGAACACTTAGCTTAAATGAGCTCAAACAAAAGATATTGCTAAATAAATTGGGAAAAATATTACTTTAATTTAAAGTATGTTTCATGATGAACCTTTTAAACTATGTTTGATGATCAAATACCATAACGTTACAATAAAAAAAGTTAATTGGCAGGTTCCAGTTACCCCAAATTGGACCCAACCCGTGGGTAACTGGCAACAGTGGCGTGGGGTAAGTTGCGAACAGTGCGTTTTATTTGCTTGCCAGGAACCTATTTTATTCATAGTGTGTTCACATTAATAAGCACTAAGTTGCTCTAGCATAATATTTTGCCAACAGTTAAAAAAAAATTAAATACAGAATTGTATTTTTATGTTTTTATAGTTGCAATGCAAATTAGCAGGATTTTTTGGCTCCGTTTTTTTACATCAACCCTAAGTCAAAAAAGTGGGATTTTAGGTACAAAATCCCTTATTTTTTATCAAATAGTACTTTGGAATTTTCGTAATTTTATATTCAAACCTCGCGAAATTCAACAAATACGTATTTGTATATTTAAACCTAAAAAAAATAATTACAAAATGTGTTCGAAAATCAAATTCATCAACGTGTCCACATTACCCCAAAGGGGATCAGTTGGGCGTAAACTGGAACACCCGTGTTAAACAATTACCTCATTTACATGTAATTTGCCATAATTTGCGTGCACTAGGTGAGGTTTGTGTCACTATGGGCGTCCCCTTTACTCCCACTTATTGATAATATCAATATAGATATATAAGATAAAACAAAAAAACACATTTTTCGATATGTCGGACTCGGACTCGAAGGTTCATGACTCGGACTCGGACTTGGACTCGGAAAGGCCGGACTCGGACTTGGACTCGGACTCGGACTTACTGGACTCGGACACATCACTGCTACTTCCTGTCAAAAACTGTAGTCTATAAAACATACACCACATTGCTATTTACAGGTAAGTTAAATTGATGAGACCTGTAGATAGAGAAGTTGAAAACACTGTATGTTTACATCAAGTTACCTCCCTATAGTTAAGTGATTGGCTCAATAACAAAGAAGCTACAGGAAGTTAACATCAAAACATGCCCGTGAAGGACGTGTAATATTGAATCAACTGGGAAGTTTGTTTAATCCCATCTCATTTTCATTGGTTTTCGTTTGCCATTTTGTGACTTTGGATTCAGAAACCAATTGATGTGAGGGGCTATAGCTTCTCTGTGATTGAACCAATCTCTTAATTATTGACATGTGCTTAGTAAAGATTATTGAAGCTAGCCTGTGTAAAAATATTGTTCATTTTGACTGAGTGGAATTTGTGTAGTGCCCATGTAAAAGTTTAAGTTTCTTTTGGAACCCAGTTTATATTAAAGTGAATTGACTGACTAAATGAAACAGCAGAGCTGAAAATCTACATGAGTAGAAGGGCTGGGAGATGTCACCCAAGCTAGGTGGCACGGACGCACTGCGATAATTGTGTACTGTAACACGTGGTTTATGGTGTGGTAAGCTTGATACTTACTGATCTACGTCTTGCGAAAGGAGTTTGTTTGATAGCACTAAATATCGCTTGTGCTGCGTTTCCCTTGCTAGCCGACATCCACCGAGGTCGGTGCTCGCAATGATGGGGTCAATTTCCTTTGGTTTTTCTTTAATTTAAGGCAGTGAGTTTACCTTACCGTAGCCAAAATTTTGCAATATCTTGATCTCGTTATAACAATCTTGTTATAACAGGGTTTGCCTGTATATACAGTGAAACCTTTCTCTGTGGCCACCCAACAAAAACAAAAAATGGGGCCTTTATAGGGCAGGTGGTTACATAAACACACAATTTGTCTTCTATGGAATCATTTTACAGTGTTCCCAGCCAATCAGGGAAATCAGGGAAAATTATTTTACTTTTTCCAGTCAGGGAAAAGTCAGGGAATTTGATAAAAATACCTCAAATCAGGGAAAAGTCAGGGAATTTTGATTGGCCCAAAAATTAGTTTTACCTTTAGTGTTTTATACTGCCAATAGTTCACTGCACTGCAACAACATAGAAAACATGTGAAACTGGAAATGAGTTGAAATAATTATCATGGAATTTTGAGACTTCATCAGGGAAAAATCAGGGAATTTTGTTTTCTTGAAATGCTTGGAACCCTGTTTTAGTGGCCACTGTAGGCAGGTTGGCTGCTATAGAGAGGTGGCCTACAGCAGGTTTGATTGTATAGTTTCTTGGGGAAGTTACCTAATGGGCACAAATAATATTGCCAGATACCTGGTATTGTTTTGGATTTAATGGTCACATGTCTGGATAATCTGGCTCCATAAAGCTCATTTTGTTGAAACATTATTCAATGAAGCTATTTTTCTCTGTCAGTTCTATCAATTTCAAAGTACATCCCCTTTTCTGTTGTTACGACATTAAATGCTTTATCGGAATGCAGGGTTTGTGTGAAAGAGATGTCAACAGTTCATACATGCAACAAATGTCGTTTAGACTGACAAGACAATTCCAAAAGGTCATTTGAGTTTAAGAGATAAAATTGTTTCTTCTAAAAATTATGTAGGTGGCTAATAAGGTAAACCGTTTCGAAGTCCCTGAAATCAGACAAAAAGAGTGATATTGTTTGGGAGTCATTCAGTAACTAATATATTCAAATATATGCAAATATATTCAAGTGAGTTAGCAAATGCTCTAAGCAGAAGGGTGCTAACAGTAAATTGCCTCTAACTTAAAAAAAAAAAGTTATTTCATATTTCTGCCTGATATACTGCTAAGGACCTAAAAGATCATAATACTTTAATTTCATGTGAAATAAGCCAATGGTTGTCAAGGTAGGTGCAATTTACTGTTAACGCCCTTCTGCCAGCCACACAATGAAATATATGCAAATTTATGCAAATATATATATAGTGTTGTTCAGTGACAGGCAGCACGAATGGAATTGAACAACTAGAGGTATACATACAGTAAATACATTTGTAAATTGGTCACTCGGCATAATTCAAAGAAAGATACATAAGGACTATACTGCCCCCCCCCCATGACAAAAGGGCATAACTGACATTTTTTTTTCAAAATTGAGTTATATAGTGTAGGGGACTCGGTACATCATGTTAAACACGCAGAACAAAAAAAAATAGTAATTAGAAGTGTCCCTTTGTTTCATAATTCGCTTGTTTAAAGGACACTGAATAGGGCTTTACGTGTTGAACAAAATACGTTTTGCTCAATACATGTATCTCCAAAACACCAAAATGTCTGTTATGCCCTTTTGTCATGGGGGGGGGGGGCAGTACACAGAACTGAAGTGATGTCAAACTGATTCAGAAATATGTGGGGTTTATAGAAAAACTCAGTGCATTTGCAACTTTCCTATCTTCTTATAGTAAATGTGTGTAAATGATAAATAAATTAAAAAATTATTTTGAGTTATTTAAATTTAAATCTCAAAGTTGCAGCATCTACTGCAGCAGCTACTTGGGGATGATTTTAATGCATGTGATAAATTCTAGCTAATTCTGTAGCAGATGAAATTCCTGTCAGTTTATTTATGTTTGTATTAGATATTAAAATTGATTTTACTCTATGAAAACAGCTGAATGACTGGTGTGGTCTGTTGAGTGTATGCACTAACTTCACATATTGTTTTCAGAAGAGCAATTCCTCATGAAACGGCCAATTGTGTTAAAAATCGTATTTCCGTATTTTATTAGCTCACCTGAGCCGAAGATTCAAGTGAGCTATTGCGATTGCTTTTTGTCTGTCGAGCATAAACTTTTACACATTTTCATCATCTTCTTTAAAAGGCACAAATGCATTTAGCCCAAACTTGGCAGGAAGGGTCCTTAGGGGGTGGGTATTCCAAGGGTCCTCGAATGATACACCAGGGGCAGGGCCTCATAGGGCCAAAAGTAGATAATTTTCAAACATCATCTTCTGTAGATCCAGAAATAGTTTAGCTAAGTCACTGTGTGTAGATACCTCTATATGTGGTAAATTATTGTTCCTCATGATAATACCCAGGGTGGTCCCATTTGGCCCTGAAGGGGGATAGATGACAGGTTCTTGGGGGGTACCCCTATGGCACAACCTTTAAATTTTAAGTGGATTGGATATAGACTGGACATGTCGGGAATTATTCCTAAGGGAAGTGAATTTAAGGTTCCTCAAATGATATACACCTCTGCCATTCCTTCCCTACCCCCCCCCCCCCCCTGCGGGACACGGACAAGGCCCCAAAGGCCAAAAGCTATGTATTTGAACATTGTTGTTCCTAGGTCCAGAAATAGTACAGCCGAGTTATATTGTGTTTTTGATACCTTCACATGAATAAAAAAAAGTTATTCATGAAAGTTCACAGTCTGAGCTTCCACTGACCCGCGAGGGGGAATAATAACTATTCTCATTTTCTATGAGGTATAAATCTCGGTGTTCGATCATCTTTTGTGCGGGTGACAAGTTGTTAACCTCATTTAAAATTAGATATGAATGTGTGGATGGTGCGCTGTGCTTGTGTGTGTGGGTGTGTGTGTTGTGTGTGTGTGTGTCGTCTGTGTTGTGTGGCAAATGTGTGTGTGTGTGTGTCATTTCGTCATGTTGTGCTGTAGTGTGTTGGTGTGTGTGTGCTGTGTGTGTGGTGTGTGTTCCGGTTGTGTGTGTTTGTGATCGTCCTGCTGTCGGCTGTGAATGTAGTGTCGTGCGCTTTCTGGTGTGCGCGGTTGGGGGGTGGGGTTCACGCCGGTGCGGGGCGCGAAAAGTAAATCCACATCTTTATTAAATATGCATGTTCAGATTATATAACCAACTTCTTGGGAATCACGTAGTCGCGAATGAATGAGAATACAAAATTTTGCAAATGGTTCCATGTTCGGCCCATCTAGAATTTTTTCGCTCAAATCCGGGGTTTATCTCTGATAAACCTGGTAACGGAAACGTGAGGATTATAGGGTTGTATCCACCTACATATACGCCTTGTCTGCATACGACCTGTACAAATGTACCCCCAAATTGGACAGATGTCAGCCTTGCACAGCGCACCTCACTTCCCCTCAATAACGCTCTACACCAGCACTTGCTATCGACCATTGCTCTCTCACGTCGACTCTCAGTCCCTACTCAGAATCCATCTATTATTCACAAACACCAGTTTCAGGCTCCCATACCGATATCGCATCAATCTCACGCAACTCTCTTTAACCATTCGTTTTAGTCTTCAAGAAACTTCCCCAGTATAGCAATCTCTCCGCATTCCATTCAATTCACCGTATCCTAAGCTTGTCCTCCTGGTCACAGCTGGCCCTGGCACCCTCCTATTCACCATTTCACCCCTGTTCCCCCCCCCCCAAGTATGATTCCACCTCAATACACAAGTTTTGTCTATCTGTTCCACGAGACTCCGTTCCCCCAGGGTCCTTCTTCCAAATTAGTTCTTTGTTGGTAAGAAGATTGTTTCTTTACTGATGACATGTACAGATTCTGCTGTTATAATCATTTTAAATATCACAAGCATTATCTAAAATTCAGATACAATAATTGCTCGAAAATAATTATTGGTTCTTTAAATCGTAAAGGACGGCAGACATATTATAATTTTTTTTTATTAAAATCCTGATTTTTCCTTCACTGATCTAAATTCCAATACAATATACGGCACAAACTTCCCTTGTCTTACAACACTCAAAACTGAGCATTTCAGAGTTGGAATGTTTGTGTGCTAGTCTATCTGAAAAGAAGTTATCACTCCAAAAAGGTGTGGGGGGATGGGGTACAAAGCAGTGGAATGATTCTTGCCCTCCGACGAAACACGCACATGCTCGCACACACACAAAATACACACAAACATGCACGTGCAGGAACAAGAAGAACAACAGCATCAACATTAAGCTACTACAAATATATGTAAAAGATACACTTGTTTATTTCCAACATTAAAACTGATACAAATGAATTCCTTCATACATTTAAATAATGAGCATCGATTTGATAGTAATGCTTGCATATCAAGGTGTAAAGTGTACTGTATTTCAATTGATCCACAAAATCAAATTTACAACAATCCATGGCCATATTGCATGAAACGTTTACCAGAGAATTATCTTGAGTAAAAATATTGAAACTCTAGTACACATAATTCTACCATTAATTTTACTGTAGAAAAATTCTCTGCTTAAGATAACCAGAGTTTTTCTCTGGTAAAATGCTTATGCAATCGGAACTCAATTACATGTGAATCATTTTTACAAAAATTTTGTTTCAAATTCAGTTGCTCAGCTCTACGTAGCTGATTGAAAATAAAATGAACCTTATTCCAAATGTAATACTGCATGCAGGAATGGCAAATTTCACTAGTATCATTAAATGTGTATAAACACAGTTTGACTTTCATTTTAATTTACATTTTATACATTATCTACAATATCATAATACAGAATACTTTAAATACAAAACTCACAAGAGAGCAGAATATACAAATATATACAACTACATTATATACACATTAAGCACAAGAAACATTCTTTCTCACTCAGAGTTTGAAAATGAGAAATGGTATTTATCCCAGATAAAATTTGCCATCTATGTATATTCTCTACAACATTTACAGTTCATGTTCCAAATTCTCCACGAACATCAGCTAACTAATTTTGAATACATTCCACTGAGGGTAAAACCCTTGAGCCCAATAAATGGAAATTGGACGGATCATAAAAAAGTTTTGATATTAAAATAATAAACTCTTACCAAAATAAGAGAATACATAATGATAACTATGAATATAAATCTTTACACATTTCAATTTCATTTAAAATTGATTGTACCTTTCCAGGTCAATTTTAGTTGCACAGGAGTTTTGGTAGCAGTGGTTATTTTAATTCCATGAATGTGCATATTTGGATATATTATCCCTTCATCTTGCACACCACATGAAATCTCTGTATTTACTTGTTTTGTTACCAGGGGAAAAGACAGCTTTTCAGTTAATTTGAAATTACAGCTCACAACCATACTTGTTTAAGTCACTGTTCTTATATTTAAAGACCCAACATCCACTGGTTATGTAGTTATGTTTGTTAAATGCATGCAGGACCTAGTTTTCCACTGCATCATTTACAATGTTGGCCTCCTTGAAATAAATACGTTGACTGCCATTTTTGTGCAGGAACAGTTTATTTCCCCACTAAATTCCCAATACCCTGGAAAGACTCGAGATGGATAAATTCATGAACTAGCAGCTTGTCGATTTCGAAAAACAAGGTCAAATAACAAAGAAAAATGTTGAATTTGAGTGTTCTTTGAATACCACATGGAATGTAATTGCAGGAAAAGAAGTTAGCTTACAATGAAATGTCTCCGACCCTGATACACCATAGAAACGTACATCAAGGATTATAGTAGATTCTCGTTACAACAAACTCATTGGAACCATAAAAATTACTTTATTCTATCAAAATTTCTGTTATATCAGGGTTACCAAAATCACTAAAATACAAAGAAACTTTCAGTGATGAGACCAAGACAATTTGCCACATCAGTGTTCATTATAACAAGAATCTACTGTATTTAATGATATTGACATGTCCTGACATCTCCACACAATGGATTTAGGAATTGTAAAACTAAATTACAATTTAGGAATTGTAAAACTAAATTCATTGTAAAACTAAATCTGGGTTGCCCATCAAGTTGTTCATATGGGAGGCTCTCTCCTGGATCTTCTCGCCGAGTCGATTGTACCTCTTCTGGAGAAAGAGTTCCAATTCGTTCTCCCGCTTTTCACTGAAAACAAAAGATGGTGAAACAAAATGAATTCAGTTGATATGCCAATACAGATGACTTCGCATAAGTTGTCCCTGCACAACTCAAATTATAATCCATCTTAAATATTCTTGACAGCCCCAATTTGCTGGGGTTTTTTTTTCAAATCAGCTTTCTATCAGGTAAATTTTGAATTCAAACATTTAAGAGTCCCAATAGGATTAAACATATTAAATCATTCACCTAAATCAAACAGGCCACAACTGTAATTTTAGAATGGGTTGACCTTTTGATCTCTGCTTGTCAGTTTGACAGAAAATATGTCATAAATTTCCCCATTTTCTCTCTGCAATTCCAATTTTTCCCCTGCATTAGTACAATCATGATACTTTCAGCCTCCACTTCCATAGATATTCACCTCCAACATAAAGTGTAACTCTAATTTTGTCACAGTGAAGTAATTTGTGGGGTCCCCTAAGATTCAACCTAGGTCAAATTTACTGTACGTCATGGTGCCAGTAATGTTTTATAACCTGTTGAAACAGGAGCCTTTCTAGACCAGTAGCTACTGTGTCAAAGTCAATAATCAGGGCATCATCCCATCTAATGCTTATGTCCTGTATTGAGGGCATATTCTGTTAGAGCTGAATGGGATGGGTTGTTCAATCTGAGGGCTCTTTTTTGTCCCTTTATCGATCATTGAGAGTTTTGCCTTTTCCCTAACATAACAACTGGTACAATCTGTGCATTTAACCTTGTAGACAATATCACAATACCTGTCCTTTCTTCTCTTTTGGGTGGACCAGTCTGCTTCTTTGTGTGTAAGGACTTCTGAAAGCAACACTGATATTCGTGTCTTGGAATGCTCGTGTTAAGTTCTTTCTTTTCCGTGGGGGGGGGGGGGGAAGTCTCAGTTCTTAAATCTGGCCTTTGCTCTTTGTCTCTTCCCTCACTGGGTGTAGTTAAAAGTCAAGCACCTAGTCAATAGTATGCTGAAATTCACTCTGTATCGCAACATTGTCCAAGGTCACATTAAGATCTCTCAAGTACAATGAGCTAGTAACTCCCACTTTTGTGCTGAGCGGTGATCTGATTCCAAGTTCAAGGAAGAATCGGTGTGTGTAGGTTCCCTCCACACAACGACAGAAACTGAAAGGTCATCATTCACATGGACCTTTGTGTCCAGAAAGTTTAATGAATTTTCCACCTCTTCCTAATTAAACAGTGAACTTTGTATTGGTCAATGCTATTGTAAACTCAACGTGATCATTATCAATGATGACAAAGGAGTCGTCGACATATCTCCACCATATCCTAGACAGATGAAAGCATGAGAGAAGATTTCTTCTTCCAAATGTTCTAGATATATATCACATATAACTGGAGAAATGGGTGAGCCCTACGTGTTGCATGAGTTTGTTGGTAAAGAATACCATCATATTACATCACATTTCACCTCTTTGAATTGTCCCTTCCATTCATCAATACCATCATTGGCGACATAAGTGTTCTCAAGGCAAAATCTCAGAAGATGGCCAATTTCAGTCCACGTTTAAACCTGTTCTATCATTTGAGGAAAAGGTGGAAAGGTCATTGAACCTTCTGGATACAAAGGTCCATGTGAATGATGACCTTTCAGTTTCTACCACTGTGTACAGGGAACCTACACACACCACATATACTTGAATTTTGAATCAGATCACCCCTCCACACGAAAGTGGGAGTTACCAGCTCATTGTACTTGAGAGCTGTGAATGCGACCTCAAACAATGATGCGATACAGAGAGAATTTCAGCATATCGACAAGGTGCTTAAATCATGTGGATACCCAGTGTGGAGGGGACAAAGAGCAAAGGTCAGAATTAAGAACTGAGACCCCCCAAAAGGAAAAGAAAGAACTTAACAACCGAGTTGTGCTTTTATGTCAACAGTATATCCTCTCACTTAACACGAGCATTCCAAGACAAGAATATCAGTGTTGCTTTCATAGTCCTTACACACTAAGAAGCAGACTGGTCCACCCAAAAGACAAAGAAATGACAGGTATTGTGTGCAAGGTTAAATGCACAGATTGTACCATGTATTATCTTAATAGGGAAAAGGGCAAAAGTCTCAATGATCGATTAAACGAACACAAAAGAGCCCTCAGATTGAACAACCCATCCCATTCAGCTCTAGTGGAACATGCCCTCAATACAGGACATAACATTGGATGGGATGATGCCCTGATTATTGACTTTGAAGGCGGTTACTGGTCTAGAAGGGTGAAAGAATATGGATAAAGAGGATTAATCTTGTACTAAACTGGTTACACATTGTCGCCTATTTTTGCTCCAATGATCACAAGCCAGCAGACAGTAACTACAAAATGTGTGACCATTTCCGCCGTCAGCTAACAAAAGGAAGTAACTCTGTAAAATGAGTTTCTTAGTAAATGAAGAAAATATGTTTTTCTTTCTGTGCAAATCTATAGAGTTGCTTCCTTTTGATATGTCCATATCTCGGGAATTAGGGGTCGTATGACCTTAATTTCTTCACCATCATGTAGAGCATGCCAAAAATATTTGAAATCAACTAAAATGTGAAATTTGATAAAAATCAGAGTTACTTCCTTTTGTGAGCTGAGGGCAGATTTATATCATTATATTCTGGCTAGCTTGAGAGACATGCAGCTGGAAGAGGGGTGGGAAAGAGGGGGAGGGGGGGGGTGGGGCAGTAGAAATCCAAATTACATACCGTGGCACTGGACCATTGCTTGACACTGGATTGTTGTGTGCAGGCAGCTTGCTACCAAATGGAAATTCATCACTGTTCAAAAAGGATGCAAATGGAAAAGAAAGTATTTATTTCAAGGCATGACCGTACTCAACAATGTTCCGAGTTTAACAAATCTGAGCTACATAATGCAATATGCTATAAATGTCCCTGATATGGTCTAACAAGGCAAATGCCAAGCGTTGTCTCGCCTGCATATCGCAGTCATGAAGAGACTGCATGTCAAAACTATGCTATATGACTTCTGAGGCTGTCAGCAGTTTAGGGGGTGAATTGTGGTTCTGACAGTTTACATATGCAATAATGGTATAGGCCTACTTTATCCCTAGGAAATCAGATAACACTAAGAATGCTGTTAATACTATGAAGCTATAATTATTCCCATGCAACATAGCACAGTGCCAGTCATGGAAAGTTCAGTGACCTTTGACCTTAATCAAATTCAACTCACATGCGAACTTGACCAGCACCTTCAAGAGATGGCCTCTTTGTATGAATTTGGCAATCCTACCTCGAAGGTATAGAAAGTTATTGTGTGTACAACATAGCACAGTGCCAGTCATGGAAAGTTCATTGACCTTTGACCTTTGACCTTATTCAAATTCAACTCATATTCGAACTGACCTGCGCCTTCAAGAGATGGACCTCTGGTATGAATTTGGTGATCCCACCTCGAAGCTATAGAAAGTTATTGTGTGTACAACACAATTGTTGACGACGCCTACGCCGACGACTACACCGACGCCTACACCGGAAATAGTGATACCTATGTCTCGCTCCGCTACGCAGGCAGTCATGGAATGTTCATTGACCTTTGACCTTATTCAAATTCGACTCATATTCGAGCTCGATCTGCGCCTTCAAGAGATGGACCTCTGGTATGAATTTGGTGATCCCACCTCATGCTATAGAAAGTTATTGTGTGTACAACACAGCACAGTGCCAGCCATAGAAACTTCATTGACCTTTGACCTTTGACCTTAATCAAATTCAACTCACATTCGAACTTGACCTGCAACTTCAAGAGATGGACCTCTGGTATGAATTTGGCAATCCTACCTCGAAGGTATAGAAAGTTATTGTGTGTACAACATAGCACAGTGCCAGTCATGGAAAGTACATTGACCTGTGACCTTTGACCTTATTCAAATTCGACTCATATTCGAATTTGACCTGTGCCTTCAAGAGATGGACCTCTGGTATGAATTTGGTGATCCCACCTCGAAGCTATAGAAAGTTATTGTGTGTACAACACAATTGTTGACGACGCCGACGCCTACGCCTACACCGACGCCGACGCCTACGCCGGAAATAGTGATACCTACATGTATGTCTCGCTCCGCTACGCAGGCGAGACAAAAATGAAGCCCTGAAAAGAACTGTACGATCATCTAGTGCTTTAAAGCAGTGCAAATCATGAGTACCCAGTTTTGCCATGCCCATTACCCTCATAGACTGCTATGTTACAATCAACCCAGTGAAGATGCAAGATATCATACCTCATGAGGTATGAAAGCAAAATTTTAAAGCAAAATCCAACCATCTTTAGAGTTGGCCTAATGATACAGAATGTTTTGGTCGATCAAGTTTTCATCAATCTTTTCTAAAGTATTGAATTGACACTTGAGACATCAGAACACAACATCAAACCTACCAAATTTCTGTAAAAATGACACATAGTGAATTTGAATAATTAGCCTGCAGATACTTTTGAGTAAATGTCCTATGGCATAAAAGCACCCCCCCCCCGAAAAAAAAAAAAACTACGATAATAATAATAATAATTCCTTATCAATATCTGAAAAGTGGAAGTATTTCTGAGAGTGTGATTTTCATGACATTAACAGATGATATCGTCGATCTACACCCAAAATATGGGAAATTTTCCATTTTTTTTAAACCAATTACCAAAAGTACACACTGCCTTTAACTCATTGCTGTTTAGACTTTCAGATTGTGGTCCAAGGTTGAAGAGGTTCAAGGGAGGAGTGGAGGAAAAAGCTCCAATCTGTAACAAATGGTAGCAACTAACCTATCTGGCGTTTCTTGTTCCGGGGTCTGTGGCACTTGTATCAGATGGAACTCAGCATTCACCATGCCGGGAGTCAAGGCAACCTCCAGACCTTGATCCTTGCTGGCTGTACCCTCATCATCACTGTTACACCAAAACAAACAAACAAAACATTTATTTATTTGGGAAATATATCTCAAAATGTTTCCTACTGTATCATCAATCTTCTTATCCAACTTTCTTAATGTCATTTGAACATTGTGTCTATGCACTCTGTTATAAATTTGTGTTAGTTATGTATTTGCAGCCATTAAATTAGATGCAGTCTATGTGTTTGTGATGAAATCAACATTGAAATATTTTTGCTGCCTAGACTATTCTGGAATTTGGAAGAGTTGTCTGGGCCAGATGTTGTTTACATAGAAAAAAATGTAACTCTCCAGAGCTAATTAGCATAATAAAGAGGCCTCAGGTGAATGATGCCAGTGTGTAAGTTCAGTAACCAATGTTTTATGAATGGAATAATCTGGATAATAGTAGATTCTAGATCAGGTCATTGTGTTTATTATTTTGTTATGTTTACAAACATGGATAGATCTTTCTAGATGTACAGATTTTGATATACATATATCAGTTGTTTTGGACACGAGTTCAAAATTTATTGTGACCTTGGCTTGACACACACCTGTGGATTTATATGAGAGTTTTTCTGTGTGGATAGTTACCTGCTTGTTTTAATAGTGCTTATGAGATCATGCCTGAGAAAGCCTTACACTCTGTGGATCAAGCTTTATTTGGATTTCAAGAGGAAATACCCCATATAATAAATAGTTGTTAAATCAAATATTGGTATCATTTTGTTTCATCTTTTCGGTTGTGAATTGATCATAACAACTCCCTGAAATGAATTTATCGACCAGATAAGCTACAAGTAAAATCATTCATAACATAAAGATTCACATAAATCTTCAACTCTCGAAAAAGCATTAGGGCTGAAAAGTCATATTTCGTGAAAATAAGCATTGTTACAATTAACTTGGAATGCATCGACTTAAAGTCATTCACTGAATTTGAATTTTACACAACCATTCACTAGTCTGACTGCCAGACATGATGGTGTATCATCTAGTGAAAACTGAATATCTGCTGATCAGAGCTTACACTGCCAAAAACTCACGCCTATATCTCGCTTACAATAGCTAGTAGAATGCTAATTTTGGGTGAAAATATTCATTTTGACATTTCTAACAATTATCTACAAAAAAATTTGCCGAATCAGAAGTAATTTCCTATGTATTTCATT
>JZLH01S0349085.1:16041-26621 GCA_001188425.1 Eucidaris tribuloides
TGGTGATGTAAGCATGACGTCACAAAAATGTTTCCTCATTGCCTAAGAGGGCGCTTTTAACTTGCACAATTATTTTTGAGACACACTGTATAGGCACAGACTTTATTTTGGCACTAAATTCCACGGCTACTTGATCAAAGACTAATCTTTTGGGTTAAGGTTTCAACTACAGAGCCTATGGAAGTATTAGTCTGCAGCACAGATTGTTCAGGCAAATTGGGGGGGGGGGGCATGAGGACAGACCAAGAGCTACAGCATATGGTTGGAGAGTATCCTGCTGGTCTTGGGGGAACAAATCCTGAAGCTTTCTAAATGGCAGAAGATTTTTGGTGAAAATATTCAGTCTGACTCTTCTCACAATTACTGACAAAAAAAAATTGCCGAATTGGAATTAATTTCTTATGTATTTTATTGTTTTGTGAATTTCTTATGTATTGCTTTGTTTTTTTGACCTTTTGCTTTCTGTTGTTTTTTTAATGAAAGTGTAATTTTGCATTTCTGGATATATTGACATGTTTGTACCTTTCATGTAATCCTATGTATGGCTATATTTTTCACACTTGTCAATCCTCCAATCAAATGACAAAGATCTACTCAATAATGTTGTATAAAACAAATAATGGATGTATTAGTCTGCAGAACAGATTGTTGAGGCAAATTGTGGGGGGCTGGGGGGGGGGTACAGGCAGACCAAGAGCTACTGTAGGTGGTTGGCGAGTATCCTGCTAGTCTTGGGGGAACAAATCCCTGAAGTTTTCTGAGTGGGAGAAGACTGTGAAGCTTGAAACCATATGTAAAGAGAGTCAACAGGAATTGGACACGACTGGATGAAAGAAGGTACAAACATGTCAATATATCCAGAAATGACAAATTACAAACTAATCAGTAAATCATTCTGTTAAAGCCCAAGTTAAGTATTGGGGATTATTATTTTTTTTTAAGCTTTATGCCAAAAGGTCATATCACACCAATAACAAATTCTGAAAACCTTTCATTTTTTTTTTCAATTAATTAATGAGAAATCTTGGGGGGGGGGGGGAGGGGGACACGAGATTAAGGGGTACCCCCAGGATTTTAGACTACAGTGTCCATTATAGCATCCAAAGGGTTAATAAGGTGTTAAGGTTATCTGAATTTTACCTCATCAAAAAGATTAAGAGTCTGATCTTTCTGATGAGGTATAATTCAGATAACCTTAACACCTTACTATTCCTTTGCATGCTATAATGTGAAATATGGTCAAAAATCTTGGGTCCTCCCCCTCCCCCGAGATTTGTAATTAATTAATTTAAAAAAATCAACTATTAAAGGCACTCAGAATCTGTTATTGGTGTGATATGACCTTTGGGCATAGAGCTTTTAAATAAAGAAAACAAATCCCCAAAACTAAACTTGGGCTTTAATACTTGACCTTCTCAGGTTTCATCCACTCCTCTAGGTCATTGATGGCATGGATGCATTCGTTGAGGGCAAAATCCACCTCCAAAGTCTGGGCCTCAAATTTGGGCTGCAGGTGGAAAAATAAACAAGTGTATGTTGACTATAGACTTTCTTTACAGGTAAAGGTCACCTGTTACCATAAACATAAACCCCATTCAGATAGCCCAAATTCGCCAGCTCTGAGCCGGCTCTGTTACTCTTCCACTTTCTGTCTGAATGGTTTATGCCAGCGAAAAGGAATATTAAGTACACCCACTTTGAGCCGGCTCTGAAACACCTTCGGAGGTGTTTCAGAGCGAGCCGGCGAAAAGGAGACCTTCTGTCTGAATGAGTTAAGCCGTCTCTACTACTCGTTGTGCAGTGATAATTGCACAGATCACTAACATTCGCGCCGAAAAATAAGACACTCGCGCGTACATCATGTGCACTTCCTGTTCCGGTCTCCCAAGGTGAGTAGTGACTCCACCTTTCTGGTTGCTGTGTGAATGGTTTAAGACAGTGAAAAGGCGTAGCTGCTATACAAATTCTGGGCCATCTGAAGGGGGTCATCGCAGTGTTTCAAGACTGCTCTGAGCCGCCTCATCTACACCTTTTTCTATCTGAATGGGGCTATAGATTTAGTGTTAGAATAGCATTTTGTATAAAATAATTTTTCCTCACGTGGAGTTTTAAAGGTATTGTATAACAATGTTTCCAGTTTAAAAACTCTGAGCTACATGATTCCCCATGCTACTAGTGTCTTTGATACGGTCTAAAAATGAAGCCCTGAAAACTTGTTGTGTAAAACAATTATTAAGTGCTTTAAAAAAAGTGAAAATCATTGAGAGACCATTTCAGCTTTTCTCCATAGACTGCTGTGTCGCAGAATTTCCTATCAGCTGATATAAAATTAATGTGCTAATTTGTATCTGCACATATTGTACTAGTGACAGCATAACTGTCCAAACTTTTGTGTTCTAGGGTGTTTATTTGTCCATTCAAACACTGTCAGATATATCAGATAGCAAAGTTCGACAATTTTTTTAAACGGGTCTTCCACAGTGTTATATAGTGTCTTTAAAGTTGTGAAAATACAATGCAAATATTTTTCCTCAGACAATTATTGAAAACATTTTGCTTGTGAAACCACGGCTTTGTTTGTTTGCTTTCTTGTTTGTTTGTTTGTTTGTTGATCCTTTATGTTACTTTTTGACTTATCTGTATCTGCATCACTGTCACATCTTGACAATCAAGCCAGAGCATGCCGACATACCAAAAATTTGCTGAATACGTTGTCAAACGTTGAAGAGTTATGGGTAATAAGCTATTGTACCAAAAACAAAACGTTGATATTTTAGCAAAATATGCCATCAACTATTTTAGAGATATTTTGACACATCAGCATACGATGGCTAAAATCACCAGGGTTTAACAGGGCCATTACCAACACATACGGTGGGATATTTCTTGGTGTATACCTTTCTCATATCCTTGTACATCGCATCAAGGAAAACTTGCTTGTTTTCCGAGATCATTCTTCGCAAGTTGTGAAGGTGCCGGAGGCGAGACTCGTACGACAGGGTCTTCCCGGCATTGAACGCATTTCTGCATCTGTCCACGACCTACGTGGGAGAAAAAGGGGGGATTGAATATGATTAGTTTCAGGGTAATATGGATGATCGTATTTCAATTAAGAATAACAGGAGAATTAAATGTATTGTGATTTGCAAAATAAGAAAACCAGAGAGATTTGTTTTTGCCTGCCACGGGTGGAACTCCACTGTCCCAGCATTGGGAGGGGGGGGGGGGGGGAAGAAGCTCCCCTCTAGCCTATGCCCTTGACTACAGATACAAATTTTACAAAAACAGTATAAAATCACACAAGGGAATGACTCTATACTTTTGGGGACAACGCTATACTTTCATGCGCAAGTAATGTGTGGTTGTTTTTATGCTGTCGTGGCGCAAGAATGTGGTCTGAAATTCACTTTTTTAAACAGAATTATACTGAAATACTGCTCTAAATTGATAGTCTACAAACGACCTAAACATATAATTTGAAAATGAAGGACTCACCACTTCACTAAGTTGCATTTTGTAATTTTCCAAAATTTCTGCCCAGCGTCTTGGACAACTGTCCAGTTCCTCTCTTTTTTTTTTTTTTTTTTGGGGGGGGGGGGGTTGGATTATTCACTCCACACAGAGCAAATTTTGGTTTGTTTATTCCAGTTGCGATATATGTGGTCTGTAAATTGAGAATGATGAAGTACATGACTGTACTTATGCATGCACATGTAGGGACAGTGATTTTCAGTTTACCGGTAAATCGGAATGGAAAATCCGGTTTGGTTCTTTACTTTTTATGTGAAAATTAACCCGTTGCTTACAGGAACCGGATG
Organism: Eucidaris tribuloides; assembly: GCA_001188425.1. Taxonomy (NCBI): domain Eukaryota; kingdom Metazoa; phylum Echinodermata; class Echinoidea; order Cidaroida; family Cidaridae; genus Eucidaris; species Eucidaris tribuloides. The sequence continues at coordinate 19,860 of JZLH01S0349085.1, forward strand.
GGCCCTGTACAAAGTCTATGGAAATTTACAGAATCTCGTAGTCTACGGGTTAATAGAATTCATTTTTTTGCAAAACGGAATAAATGTATTTGCTGTCTACGTTTTCAGTGACAAAATGGAATTTCCACTTATAGATCAAGTTGAAATGGAACTGTTTCCAGTAATAGAAAATACAATTTTTTGAAGCGGAAAATCACTGTCTCTAAAGCATGCAGTGTTGTATCAAAGGCCTGTCTCCACGCCAATTTCTGCTGACCTCGATCTCAGAACCTAGTCTCGGATATACATGTGACATTAAAGCCCAAGTTTAGTTTTGGGGACTTTTTTTTTATTTGAAAGCTCCCCCAAGATTTTTCATCAATTAATTAAAAAAAACTAAAACCTATTCAGAATCTGTTATTGCTGGATATGACTTTTGAGCATAAAGCTTTCAAATAAAAAAAAATACCTCAACACTAAACTTGGGCTTTAAATTAAAAAATTACAGGAATTTAGAACTCATTTAGCGTGTTTCTATTGAAGATAGTTTTCCAGAATGAACCGGCTAATGGAGGAGAAGATCTCAATAGAAACAGACCTTCTCCGTCATTATCCCTCTTTTAGCAGAGAAAATGTCACCAGTATTTATCCTGCTTTTTGCAGGATAATAGCAGAGAGAGATACCGTAAGACATAAATAGAAACAGACCTTCTCCGCTATTATCCGTCTTTTGCCGGTGAGAAACCGGAAAGAAACAAAACCACGTGATCGGAATACATGACTCCTGGCTGCAGCGTGCGTGTTTGATTGAGCATAAATTTGACCTCGGTCATCCCACAATACCTTGCGACATCCCAGGTCAACAAACTCTTAACCGGTAATTGTATGATCCCGTTAGGATGGATCATGCTTTCCGGAAAACCAATCCAATAGAAACAGACCTTCTCCACTATTATCCGGATAAATACGGTAGGCTCAATAGAAACACACTAGTAGTTGTGCAACTGAAAGGCCATACAACTTACCGCCTTAGCATCAAATGCCCCGGCCATAGTGTACTACGGTGGTTGTTTCCAGAATCAAAGGCAGTATATTAACATGTACCCCCTGTGTGGATCTGCAAAGTCGGAATAAGAGAGAGAGAGAGTGAGAGAGAGAAAAACAAAAAGAGGTTGGTTAGACTGTTTTCATACTGCAGCTAAAACATGGTTTCAAACATGACTGCAAATCACAGATCACCCTACATGTAATTATGATATTTTTACCCATGGATATGAAAGCAATTAAACTAGAACCACGTTTGTAAATGAAATTGCAAAATTAGAATCCTTCGCCAGGTGTTTTCTTATCATGATACACATCGCATATTGCTAATGTGTGAATGGCTTGAAATCTAAAACATGCTGTGGGAGGTGAACGACCTAACTTCCACTGGAATACCACATGCTCTAGGGAATGTGTACAAGTGTGTCGCAGCTGTGCGATCCATCCAGTGTGTGGTTGATTGACATCATACCAGAAACACCACCAAGTCCACCATGCCTGTTCAGGGAGATTCCGTATAAGGCCAATTCCATGATAAGTTACGTTACACTTTATGACAAACTTTACTCAACATTTGGCTCTTACATGAATATGCTATGATATTATTTTTTTGTTTTGGTACTGTCAGTTCTCTAGACTGGCACCTACATGTACTTCACAACATCAAGCAAAATCATGAGACATGTTTTAGTGGGTAATAACAAGAACTTTAACTATGGTTAGTTATGTTACATAAAGAGGACATGGAAAATAATGACAAGTCTTTGTCGGACCTCAAAATTTCCTCAACCTGTTTTCAACTGAAACAAACTGCACAGTATTCATGCTATTTCTGGTATCTTGATAAGTCATTTGATATAAAACTTACTGATAAAAATCTTTTCATTTTTAACTACAACATCAAAAACATGGTTAGTTATGTTACGGTTATGTAGTTACGTTACGTTGTCCATCCACACAAATTTGTGTTTATTCATGTCTTTTTCAGATTTAGTATGCATATGTGGGGCTTTATTACTTTCAGAACAATGAGAAGAGGCTGTTGGCATGGTTAAAAAACTGCAGAATAAATGATAATTTTTCATAAAACTGAGATTTATTCAGACTAGCATATATTATTTCTGAAGTTTCTGAGGTACCGTATAGAAATGTGACTATGTGAGATACAATAAAACCATTTTTGACAAGTCCTACAAACCTATTATGTACAATTGTAGAAAATTGTAAAGTGAGCAAAATGTTTAAAACCAAATCACCTCCAATTGGTTAATTTCAATATTAATACAGTAATTGGTCTTACCTGTGAAAGAAATAAAAACCTGTAACTTCTATCCGGGGCACACGTGCAGCTAAAATAATGTGGGAAATGTGCTGTACAGTTCTAATTCCTCCACTCTTTGTACCCTTCTGAGTTTATTTAATCAATTCTAGTTTAAGCACCATGCATTCATATCAGTGGGCTTTTGTTTCTTCAAAATCTCTGTGCACAGTGCAAGCCAGAAATACCAGAGCAAACATTAATGGTATAAATAGCCATGGTGGGAGATCGCAGATAAGATATAGCCTGAGACCAGTCTGTCTCAGTTTTTTGTCTCAAAGGAACAGAACAATACACTAACTCCTTAAAGTGATAGGCTAACATTGTGGAGTTTCAATTTAAAAAATTGTCAAATTTTGATATCTGAACCACATAGTAGTGTTCATATGGACACATAAACAGTGGCGTAGCCAGAATTTGATCTTATGGGGGGCAGAATATGCGAGGGAGTGAAGCGACTGAGCCTGAGCGAGCGGAGCGAGCGAGGGGGGGAGGGTGTGGGAGGGGGGTTTCCCCCCTCCCACGGTGAGAGCTTTTGGAATTTTGATGCAATTAATCGTGCGATTTGGTGCGTGTTTTTGGCATGTTTTATCGACTTAAAACAGTCCTTGTGATTAAGATAAGGCAGTATATTCAGGGACGGATTCAAGATTTTCAAATACGAGGGGCACAAAAAATTGTGCTCAATAAAGCCTACATAACAGGCGCAATTGCGCAAAAGTCCTTTACGGGCGGGATCCTGACTGTACTGTGGAAGCTCTACGGTAAAATACTATCCTTTCAGCTTTATCATGACTATTTGACGCCATTTAGTGCAAAATTCACTTCTTTTAGTCACATATTTCTTCTATTCAATACAGAACAATACAATCGCTTATGATGTTTGTGGCAAGTTAAGTCCCCAACTAGATTGTGCTGATGATGGCCCCGTGACAGAAAAATATAAAGTCTAATATGCGAGCTAGCGTAGCGAGTGAGCCAAAAAAAAAATCACATTTTTACAACCAAACCATATAATTGTACATAAAATTTTGCCATGCAAGCACAGAAAAAAAAACACACACTTGGTTTTCCCCTCCGAGGAAAGGAAAAATTGCAGTTTCAGCTTTACAAATCTACATATTTTGCTTCTTTAGTGACAAATTGATCTGAATAAATTAATCTGAATTAATTAATATGAACAATTCTTAAGACGTAATACTACAAAACACTACTAATCACACAATATTTTCTTTTTCGAAAATTTTGTATTGCAATTTTGCGCGCACAGCGCACCGAAAATTTTCACAGTTTTTGTACCACGTTATTTCAAACATTTGAAGGCAAACAGTGCATCCCCCAAAATAACAACTTAGCAAAAATTCTTATGTATGATGGCTTGTTTAAACACTGTCTGCGCAAGGCACTGCGAAAACATTTAACTAACACAACAATCCTTATGTAGGCCTATCTCTGTAAGTAAGATAAAAAAGGAAATGAAGGTGGCAGCTTCACATCAGGTTTTTTTTGGCCAATCTTAGGGGGGGCGACCGCCCCCATCGCCCCCCCTTTGGCTACGCCACTGCACATAAACACCCTAGAATACAAAAGTTTGGAAAGTTACACTGCCAATGGCAAGTTATGCATGAATAAACAATTAAAACTCGGGGCGAGTTTAAATAGCGTAGATGTACACACAGTAAGTCTATGGAAGGAAATGGGCAGGTGAATCCGATCAACTAATACAATTTTCACTTTTTTAAAGCACTAAATAATTATTTTGAAATACAATTTTTTCAGGGCGTCATTTTTAGACCTTATCAAAGAAAATGGTAGCACGGGGAATCATGTAGCTGAGATTTTTTTAACTGTGGTAAATGTTAGCCAATTGATACCATTAATTTACTTGCCCTTTGCGAGGTAAAATTAGCACTTTCTGAGTTTTACTTGACCAAAAGAAAAAATATACTTGCATGAAAATAATTGAAACATATTATTTTTCACTGTGGCTAAGGCCTTTTTATGGCATTGGTATTGGGAATGGAAGTTTATTTCACACTGGGGTTTACGTTTACACAAGATGTGATTTCATAGTTTAGGGCAAGGTTCAAGATCTGACCCACAATTTCACTGGGCCAAAAGTGTGTAAAAAAGTATTTGGGGGGGGGGGATTTACATTTTGGTCTTTTCTAGGGTAAAAGTGTCTGTATTTTCAGTTTTCGCAACCAAGAACCCTGAATCTTTCATCGTTTTTGAGAAAAAATGGGATATTTGGCCATTTTGGGCCAAAAAATAGCCATTTGGGGGTGTCAAAAATTTTCACCAACAACTTTGAAATGGTGACATAATATCTATAAAATAAGAGTATGTTTCTTGTTTTCATTAATATTCAATAGTTTATACTACAGTCTATCCAGTGAAACTGTATTTGCTTCAGTTTACTGCATATGTTACATGTACGTGTAATAATCTGTAGAAATTGCCCTTTGCCATGACAAATGATGCCTCAAAAAAGTCCCTTTTCAGAGTGATGTGTGTGATTTCGAACTACCATAACATCTGATAGGAACGGAGCCGCTAGAGGGCTGAATTTCCCTTGTTTTATGCAGAATTTTCATGTACGAGCTCATTATAATTTCATTTTACATTTAAATAAATAAATTGGAGAAAAAAGGAAATATGTTACCCCTAACCCTTAATTTTGAAACATGTGAATTAGTGCATTTGTCAAAAAATTAATCTGGGAAAACTAATCAAGCTACAGGTGTGAAAATTTAATTAATTATGCCCCTTGTATTTCCCCATAAGTGATTAGATAATTTCTGATACTGTATGGTCACCTTCATACTATTTTAAAAATAAATATTTTTAATACTTTAGATTTTACTGATTTTGAACCCAAACATAAATACACACCCTGAACTATCTAGTATTATTTTTATATGTAATGTGTTGAAATTTATGGATATTTTCTCTTCTAAAACTACCCACCTGTTCTTATGAGTAGGCCTACATTTTCAGTACCAAAAATACAATATGCATACAATTAGTTGTTGCTATGTAGGGCCTATGGCAAGCCTCCAGCAAGCTAAGAGCAACCTTTGTCAAACATAATAATATGCATAAAATTTGCATTTATTATGACACTGTTCTAAAGGCAACATATGCCCTAGTCTGGCTTGCAGACATGTAGATTAAAGACACTATATAACAATGTGGAAGACCCGTTTAAAAAATTGTCGAACTTTGCTATCTGACATATCTGGCAGTGTTTGAATGGACAAATAAACACCCTAGAACACAAAAGTTTGGACAGTTATGCTGTCACTAGTACAATATGTGCAGGTATACAAATTGCACATTAATTTTATATCTGGCGATAGGAAATTCTGCAACACAGCAGTCTATGGGAGAAAAGCTGGAATGGTCTCTCAATGATTTTCACTTTTTTAAAGCACTTAATGATAATGATAGTTTTACACTGCAATTTTTTCAGGGCTTTATTTTTAGACTGTATCAAAGACACTAGTAGCATGGGGAATCATGTAGCTCAGATTTTTTAAAACTGGAAACATTGTTACACAGTGCCTTTAAAGCCCAAGTTTAGTTTTGGGGATTTTTTTTTTTTTCATTTGAAAGCTTTACGCACAAAAGTCATATCCCAGCAATAACAGATTCTGAATGTCTTTAGGGTTTTTTTTTTAATAATTAATAAAAAAATCTCGGGGGGGGGGGGGGGGGACCCCGGAGATTTTCAACTATATTTTACATTGTAGCATCCAAAGGGTTAATAAGGTGTTAAAGTTATATGAGTTATACCTCATCAGAAAGAGCAGACCCTGCTCTTTCAGAAGAAAAAACTTGCAAAAACAGCTATAGGGGGTACCGTAGGAACTTATCGATTTTAAACAGTGTATACATTGTACCACAGTGCAACTAACACACATCGGGCGGCATGCATCGATCATGTATGGTCAGCTCCACGCCAGTGCACATGCGATCTGATTAATTGGCACGAAGTCACTAGCAAGAACCCTAAATCTTTCTTAACTTATGCCTATTACTTGCTGGCTTCATCTTCCTTTAATTTATCTGTACAAATTTACAGTATTTCACATATATTTGGTAACAGTTTTTGGACAAGTTTAACTCAATTAAAATCAAATCAATACTTGCCCATTTGGGTATGTAAAATTTTGACTTTTAATTTTTTACTTGCCCAACATGAAATTTTAGTGCTAGTGTGGAGTCCTGACTTATGTGTATCACTATCCTGTGTATGTGTGTAAACTAAAATGGGTGTAGCCTACAATTTAAAGGTAGGGGATCTCTTTTGCATGCCGAAAAATTAACATTGTGTAAATACAATGGCATTTAGAAGAAAATGCCATCTGGGAACCTTTACCAAAATACAGGAGCTAGAAACTCAGTTTTAGTGGAAT
>JZLH01S0349085.1:26646-37687 GCA_001188425.1 Eucidaris tribuloides
ATACACAGCTCATGAATGTTGACAATACATGTAAGTTTCTATTCTTTGTCACTGAAATGGATTATGTGTAAACAATTTTGCAGGCCCAAGTATCTGTTATTTCAGGGTCAGTCATTTGGTATTCGGCATGTACGTGTACATGTACATGTAGTACAGCATGGAACTACAAGTCCCAGATTTTTTTTTTAAATCAGATAAGCCATTGACTGATCAAGTACAAATGACAAAGGACCAAAATAAACTGTCATAATCATTTATTTTTCCCTGTCACATGACATAACCTGTATCTCCTAAATGCTCAGTTTCAAATGAGCACTACTTTAGAATTTCTAAATTGTTTTGTTTTGTATTTTATTTACATTTAAATTGCTACCTCATGTTGGGACCCATTCAGACACTGCACCTTTACACAAATATTGTATATGAAGGCCTACATGTACATCCTATTTAGTGTAGGGCAACGTAACATACTGATTACAATGTTTGTTAATGTCTAAATATGGAACAAAACCACCACATTTATCACAAGTGCATGTAGACATCCGAAAATACATTTTTGTTCAAATATCAAGCATCTTATGCACACACTGACACAGAAAGAGATAACTACTCAGATAACTGACCTGGCACAAGATACATGTAGAAAACTTACATGTACACACAAGGGCAAACACAGAATTTTTTTCCTGGGGGTAGGGGGTTGGGCACGAACGAAGAATCATGCAAGCAGATTGAGGAAAAAAGTGGGATTTCAAAATTTGGGGGTGAGCAACTGCACCACCTGCCCCCTCCCCCCTCCCCTCCCCCCCCCACCCTGTCATACCGTCAGTCAATAATTGACTTCAGTCCCACACACTGCCTTCGATGTTGTACCTGTAGTGCTTACACTTACAGCATCGAGTTGTGCATTTGCTAGATTCGCGAGTCACCCGCTACGGGCCGGTATACCGTGTTTTAACAATATTTTTTTGGCGATATTGGTATACCGGAAATTTGTTATACCGACATCTTTAATGAATATGATTAGGCCTATCATAACTAGATCTATGACTGTCATGGTTATTTTTATTACGATTATTATGATTACATGCACATGTACATCTATGCCTACATGTTACAATTATGATTATATTATTGTTGTTGTTGTTGCTGTTGTTGTTTCCCTGGTCTCAAAATTGAAATTTTCGTTGCAGGCCTATATTCTTTTCTCATTTTTTGCAACTGTTGACAATACAGAGACAAGAAACTGAGCCAAGAGCAGGATTGTCACCAGAATGATTTTAGAACCGGGTAAAAAGTGATCGCGAAGCATAGCGAGGGAAACAAATGGAGCTATTACCCCTCATAATCAATCAAATTGCACAGAAATCTAAGAATTTGTGCCGGGCGGCAAGGCTGAAATTTACCATGAGAGCCAGGCGGAGATTTTGAGAACCGGGTTGCTCCGCCCGGCGTGGTGACAACACTGGCCAGGAGAGACTGCCATTTCTGAAAAAGCTGTCAGTTTTAAAAATAAAACTTTCATCCACATTTGCACATCTAACATTAAAAAAAAAATGAAGAAAAAAAGAAAATTCGGGGGGGGGGGATGCAGTGTACAACTACATGTAACGTTAATGTAATTCACACACCTGCACAAGTTTGGTCTTTTGACATTTTTACCCGCACACCGCCACACCATTTGTGTTCAGTCCAGGGGTGGCCACCAGAGCCCGGGGGGAGGGCGGGAGTGGTGGGGTGGGAGGGGCAGTCAGTCCCTTTTTTTTTTCAAATTCAACATTTCATGACACGAGTCACTAGCCTATATTACATATTTTGTATTTTTTCAAACCATACATGTTGATAAACTATACATCATTGGAAAGGTCTTTTCAAGACAAATGCAATGGTGAAGAGCAAATTAAAATTGGAGAAATATTAGTGAAGATATGGCCTCTTAAAGGGACACTATACCCAGAACTTTTCTGCCGGATATTTTGTGAAGAGGTCTTATTTTGTACTTTTTGTTTGAAAAGGGAAAAAAAACACATAAAAGTAAATATGGAGAAGGCAAAGAAAGAGAGGATGATATGACAAAGAAGACAAAGATGAAGAAGAATAAAAAAGGAAGGAGGAGGAGAAAAAGAACGTCAAAGGAAGGAATAAAATATGTTACTTGAACAATTCTTAAAAATACTATACAAGTACACCTAACCATCAAGATTCTTCAATTTTCTTCTTCAGGGAAGAGAAGAAAAAAGGAGAGGAGGAGAAGAAGAAGGAGGAGGAGGACAAGATGAAGAAGAAATGAAGAAAAGAAGAAGAAAAAGAAGAAGACAATGAAGAAAGTGGAATTTTCTTCTCGAATTCCTTCTTCATCTTCCTTAATTCTTCATCTCCTTCTTTTCCTTTTCTTTTCCCTCTTCTTTTTATCTTCCTTCTGTATTATTGTAGTGTGACTGGCATCTGCTTTGGTTGTATTTTTCATCAATTAAAAGACCGAAGACAATGTTCTCAGTAATTTTGATTATTTATTGTTATTATTGTTCTTTCTCGTTTTAATCCCGTAGGTTCTTTTTCTCCTTCTTCGCCATTATCTTCTCTATCTTTTCTTTTTTGTAATTGCTGTCATTCTATTTCATATATAAAAAAAAAGAATTACCTAAAAATTACCTTTAAAAAAAGGCCTAATTACTGTTATTTTTAAATAATTTCATTCTTTTCTTACATAATTACTTTTATTTCATTCTTTTCTTATACATGTATCTGTTATTTTATTACTGTAATGTTATTTCATTCTTCTTCATCACCTTCTTCTTTTCCTTCTCCAAAATTTCCATGTTCTTTTTCACGTTTAATTTTGTTGTGGTCTTTTTTAAGTTATGGTAATCATTAGAAAGATTATCAAATAGACTAACAAGCAAGACTACTTAATCAGTGCCCTTTTGAGAATTCAAGATAAGTTAATTATTTTGGACATATTTCAATTGGACAATGGCTCTCACTAAACGAATAATAACCCATACACAGTACACTGGCAATATACATGTAAGGCCTAATGTACATGTCATCTATACTCTTCCAGCGTCACATTTTTTTTTTTCCTTTTAGGGAGATATGAAACTTGAATAGACTATTCATAATTTCATTGCTTTAATCAATTATAAGAATCCTTTCAGAATCAAATGCATGGCATATACGCAAACCGAGTTCAACCAGCTTCTATCTCCATACACTGTAGTTCAACGTACATGTACACTGTAACATGTCCACTGCACCAAAATCACACTCAAGGCGCGCTGACATGGACTTGCTTTTGCTCCTTGCGGGAGTATGCGACATGGATTTACACATATATTTTTCAGGCACAAAAAAGTTCAAAGAGTCCATTTATGATTGAAATTTGAATGTTCCCTGAGAAATTTTCAGGTTAAACGGCCTTGAAATAAGAAATCGGGAACATCGTTTTCCGTAATTTTCAAAAAACAGCAAAATTTTCAACTTAAAAATTTGCCGATTTTTCACCAAAATATCACCAACAGAACAAGTAGAGTCTGCCGAACACAATGATGTATCATACATGGTTATTAGATGCCTCAAGAGGGCACTATAACATAAAAATGGCTTGGAAGTGCATCCCATTTCTGAAGAAAAATTTTCCAAAATGGCGACTTCCATCGCGTAAGTACGGACAGTTGGTGTTCTCAAAAACGACCATAAAATCAACGGTTTGGTGTTACAAATGTGAAAAACTTGACTAGAAATAAAAAGTTGAACAAGTAGATCTACATGTATATTCCAAAGTTTTAAGAAATAAGGACTTAAAATATTGACACACTGCTTGGATGAATTTTGCAAAATTTGCGTGTTGGCAGAATCGCAAACCCGTTGCGATCGCTACAGTCACTCATATCATAGTGCAATTTATGAAATTTAACGTTAGGGCAGGGGTTTTTTTTTTACATTTTCGCCCCCTGCAAGCTGCATGCCCTGCATTGTTGGCCCTGTTGACTTTTGGCCTCCCCAAGATTTTACCCTACCATTATCGCCTTTCCTTCAGCCTCAGCTCAGGCTCACCTCAACACACAGCATCTTTTGCTCTCTGTATACCCCATAGTTCTACGGGTGCCTCGATCAGCAGGATCTGCTCCGCCGCAGCACAGGCACGATAGGCGAGGCTCGATCACCAGCTGCATGCGCAGTCCGGCGGCCGCCACTCGCCTGGCCGCCGGGCTGGCTCGGGCTGAGATTCGGTACTTCCTGAACCTGCGGGCTGTGCTGCGACAGTTGTTAGTTTGTTCTAAAATTACCACGTGGAGATGAGTAAACATGATTGTTACTATTACCAACTTACCAAAATGTCCACAGTTTCATCCACCAGCGTTTGCTGTTGTCCTTTTTATCAACTGAGATGCCAAATTACTTTCACTCAAAAACGTAGGATCTTTGCTTTCACTTGATCGAGTTTATTGGTGGGGAGAACTAATGTCTGCCAGGCCGGCCAGGCAGGGTTGCCACTCAAAATTTTGATTTCCCCCTACGCCGCATACGTATTTTCCCCTACGGATACCACTTTTCCCTTACGCCTAACCATATTTTCCCATATGAACCTATTTTTTCTTCTACAAAATCGACTTTTTCCCTACGAAGGTATGTTTTTCCCTAAAAAATATCCTTAGAAATGCAAAATATATAACTTAGATCACAATTTCTTCGGCGGAGAGGGACAAAATAGGCGAATATAATCGGATTTCCTTGGAAAAATACGAATATTTCTGAAAATTGTCCCCGGGCATCCCCTACAAAGCATCAAATCCCCCTACGTTTCCCCTACGGAAGGTCATTTTCCCCGTAGGTATCCCCTACCCCCTACGCACGTCCAAAATCTCCCACGGTAGGGGCTTTCCCCTACGAGTGGCAGCCTTGCTGCCAGGCCGGCAGCAGATGGCGCTTTCCACATTATTCCTCACAGATATACTAGGAGAACCAGATGAAAATCTTCTGTGATTGGCTATCTCTTAATCACATTCAAAATGGCGGCTGCTTGTTATCATTAGAAGAGCATGCATGAGGAGTACCGGAAGCTCATTTTAGTGGAACTTCCGGTTGCCAAATAAGGCTAAACCATTTCTATGTATGGAGGCCATGTTATAAAATATTCATGAATGTGCAGTTTGTTATTTGACGTCACTCATAAATTTACATTTAGGTTTTGTCTGCATTGCACGACACGACATGATGCAATTTTCCTTCTAAAACATCGATTTTTAGCCGTAATGTTTGCGATGAAGGACTGAGGATGTATTGCAATTTGATGGAAAACATAGCAGATTAACAACTTCATTTTCGATCAAAACGACATATCCATGACGCTTCGATGTGGAAATCGTGAAAAATTTGTTGTATTGACAGTCGGACTCAGCGAGCGGTCTTGTACATGCCAGTGTGCAGCGGATTGTTATGTTAATGTTACTGTGTTAGATGTACGTGGTGTGGTAGCTAGCGGGAGAACCGTTGACAGACAGATCCGAGGATTCGCCAGTTGTCTGTGTCGAAAACCATAGCTTCCACGGCGTATAAGTGGTCATTTTTTATGCCGCTGTTAGCTACTAGTTACTACTGCTAAAAAGCAGGACAACTCCTTGGTAAAGTGATAAGAAACATCATTATGAAATAGATTACTGACTCAACGCGTAGTCGCGTCTCAGTCGATGTAGTACCGCTGCAGTATGCCACGCACAGCAGTGACCCAAATCAGCAACACGCCAAGGCCCAGGCCTAAGATTTCGCACTTAAAGTTAAACTAGTTTAAGCCCTAGCTAGGCGGTGGCTAGGCTCAGAAATTTTTAGGACCACAGTAGTTCAAGTCTAGACCAGGACGGTGTCTGCCCGTTTTCTTCGGGCGACTCTCTTTTATTTCTAACGGTATTTTTTGACATTGATTAGGTCAGTCCCCTGTCCCTGACCTACATGTAAATGTCAACTCAAAAATACAGTGGCTTAAAAAAGAAGTACCCCGAAGAAAACGGACAGATCTCGTCAGTGTAGTTAGGGTCAATCTACGTAAGAAGGGGCTGGTTATTCTGATTTTTCAGTAATGCTAGTTATTTTTACATAGATCTAACGTTAGACCTATTCAAATTCTGTTATTTGGCATTCAATTTGGTAAACTCAAAACTTCAATGAATAATTTGTTAAAGCAACTAACAATGACTGAGTGTTACGTTAGTTCGGGCCTGACAATCAACCTCGTTAAGTCTTTTATCAAATACTCGCACACGTCTCTCAAGTCCCGAGTCCGATCGTCATACTAGTACTACAACTTAGTGTCAAGTCAAAGCTTTGAGTAACATTTTATTTCTCTCTCTCTCTTTTTTAATTCCACCAGAAACAGAGTAGTCTATTCTATTTCTACTACGGAAAATTCACAATTTTGTACAACAAAGAATGTCATTAGACTAGAATCTAACGTTATAGATCTAACTAGTTTACTAGTCATATTACTTTTGCAGTACTAGTCTAGTTTGGAGTCAAGTCCGGACTAGAGTCATAATTTGTTGCTAACTAGCTGGCTATGAACACGACCAGGAAATTTGAAGTAAAGTTAGAACAATGCTAGATCAGTGACGTAGATCTAACGTTAGACTGACTGGCAGTAACTTTCAATAAATGCTGTGTTAGGCCTAGTCAAGGCTAACGTTCAGTACAGTCTGTAGTAGGACTCCAGTCCGGACTCCAGTCCAAAGCCGGACTTGAGTCCCAAGTCCCACAGACTCGGACTCGGTTTCGAACACCCAGGAAAAATCCTCGGTCTCAGACAGCTGGACCCGGACTCGAAGACCATAGGACTCAGACTCAGAGACCCGGAATCGGATTCAGATACTCGACTTAATAATACTGAGCCTAGCTAAGGTAGCACTTTGAATGCCACAAAGGTTTGTCTGTGAAAGCTATAACAAACAAGCAATCATAGCAGTAGGGGGCCGTACATGTAGGTATAGCCTAGGTTTAAGTATGAGGTTAAAAATACAGAAAATTCGTTCTTTCTGTTTTATTTTTTTTACGCTGCCTCATTGGGGCCTCATTACAACGATGACGTAGATCTATTGATCTTTCTTGTAAATAAGTGATAAAGTCCTCAAATTTCAAAACTTTATGTGACGTGTTGGAATAAAAATGCCTTAATCGGGTCCCTATATAAAGCACTGGTACACTGTTACGTTCAATAACTAATCCTGTTTCACAACCAAAACAAAAATTTGTACCAAGGCAATGCCACTGAGATACGAAAGGCGGAGATACGGATCACGACCATTGAAAACGCAAAGCGGACATCGACAGGCCAAAAAAAAGGGGCAAAATCACCGTCAATAGTCTATGTTCCGCAATCACGGCCAAACGGCATATTAATGTAGTTTCAAGATCTTGAATTACGTCCCGCAAATTACTAAGAAAAAAAAGGTGAATTATATTGGTCAAAAATTATGCTAAAACTTGTAAATGTTGTTTTACATCGTGGCTACTCACTCAGGTATGCGATGAATGTATTTAACATTACAAGCGGACGACGCGCGTGATGGCCGAGGTTGGCGCGATCTATGTTGCTTTACAGCGAGTTGCCAGAGACTCCTTTTTACATATTACGATGCTAAGTCTGATAATATGCTGGTTTAAAACATAAAAAAAACTTTTACCTGTGTTTTCTTTCTATGTTGTGCATTGATGTGTTTTATGATAAGCCTTTTTTGCTGAATGTTATTTTTGTTTGTTTACCTGGTCCGGACTGGCATTCACAATATGCATACAAGTCCAATTTTCGGTTATCAATAAAACAGATATATTATGTCAGGCCAATGCTAATTTATTTTATGGTAATTGTTCATTAAATAATTCATCAATATCCTTATTTGGGTGGTATGCTAATTTCGTTAATGAGCAAGCGAGTACCATTTGATAACACAATAAAATGGCCGGAGTTTTCATCTGCCGTTCTCCTAGTTATATACTGTGCTTATTCCTCACAGATTATTACTAGTTCTACTAGTAATATCTCGTGTTATTCATGACGGAAAGTATTTTACATACTTTAAACTATTCGATGGGAACAGTGGCCAAAAAAATGAAAGGTATTGAAAGTGAGTTCCGGAGTGCAGTTCAGAGGACTAGTCTGACAACATTTTGCCCTTATATTATCACTTTTTTATTGTTTAATCATTTTTAATTTTATCACATGTATTATTTATTTATTTTCTTTTCCTTTTCTTTTTTTCTTTTTGGGCGGGCGGTGGGTTGCTCCATCATGCTCAACTAAGCATTAAGTTAGCATCCCCAACTTCCAATCCAAAAGCCTCTTTTAGAAAACTGAAATTTGTATTTAGATTATTATTAGTATTTGGTTAAGTATGATTTTACGGCCGAAAAATACATCATACTTGTTAAACTTTACTTCAGTGGTTTGTTTTTCTTTCGTTCGTTCTTTCTTTGTTACTTTCTTTCCCTTGAGTTCGAGACGCAGTAGCTCTCTAAGTTGCCATGTTGTATGGCGGTTGAGAAACAAAAAAAGGCCATGGAATACCTTAATTGGAAAACAAAATTTCCTCTGCCCTATTTTAATTGTGTAAACAAATAAAAGCATGTTACGCTCAAAAAGGTTTTGAAAAAATTGCTTGACAAATATTGGACGATGATTTCGTGGCAAAGGTCAACTACTCGATCTACAGTTTGAAAAAAAAAATAAACAGCTGTACAGATCAGTAGCGCCTTATAGGCTATTATAGGCAGAGAAGGCTTCCAACAAACAAAAATGACGTTCGCCGTGATCGGGGGATGGCATTATTAGCCTTAGCCCTCCTTCATATAAAATTCTTCCAACAATTATCATGTTGCACTATCATAATTTACACTAAATATTTTACAAGAGATAAAATGGAATACACTTTTTTACACTGTTTCTAATATTAACCTGGGACTGATGCATGAAATCCAACTTTTTTTTTTTTTAGTATTAGATCTATGAATCCATTTATATTACAAAAGGGCATAAAAAGACCGCAAAAAAAAATCGATAAACGGGATTTGCTGGACAAATACAAATATTACAGAATGGTTTTCCAAAGAGAGGGTAATTCGGATTTAAATACTCTTTCTAAAAAAAAAAAAAAAGGGTGGGAAATTGTTTCACTCAGTTAAAGGAGTAAATGTAAAAAGAGGAATTTCGAGTATACTTGTCTGAGTGATTTTTCACTCATTATGACAGTTGCCGTCGGGGATCACTCGGATTAGGAGTGATCCTTGACTCACTCTATAATGAGTGATTATTCAAATCGAAATTGTTTTTCACTCTTTTGACATTCAATTACTCAAACCCTTAATTTTTAGGCTATTGGGCTATTTATTTGGGCTCCATGAAAATACTGGGAGTGGCCGGCTCGCGAGTTCCCCTCTCGGCTGTCGGACCGCCCACGATCGCGATTGAAAATCCGGCACGCCCACGTGTCGACCGCCACGTTACTCTACAATTGTATTGTTATTTTTTTTTTATAATGTCCGCTTGATATAATTTAGCTAATTATGCCGTGATTTATGCAGTTAAAACTCAGTCTTTTTGCTCTAAACACTAAATAAAGCCCTTCCAATTCAGGTGTGCTAAGTTTTTGCCGTCCAGATCATTCTTTGTAGCATTTTAGCAATGTAAAATTTACATATCTAAACTTATTCCTTATGTATTTTTTCCCATTTCTTATGTAATGTATTTCTCTGTTTTTCGACCTTTTGTTTTTTATCATTTTTTCAAGGAAACTTCTCGGCGACACTGTTGCGATCATAAATAGCATAAAATTAATCAATTTGAATGAGTAGGCCCCTAATAGCAAAAAATATTCATACATTTATGATTTGGGGCTGAAAACACAATTTCTATTGAAATTGTAGGCCTACATGAAATCACGTTTTTGGGCAATTTTTGGTGCGACACCCGGGGTGCGACATGCACATAGCCTACAAAATTATTCGTAGCTCCGGAACCACGTACCCTGACGTCGCGAAAATGGTCTTGAAAGATGCGGAAGATTCGAAGAAAAAAAGTGACGAAACGTCGCGGCAAGAGCTTTTCGTGTTGCAGATGTATCGCGCGAAACGTCGACGGGGGGGGGAGGCCCCCCTCCCCAGTGCAGTTAGGGTTAAAGAGTGAACAATTTCACTCTCATAAAACAGCAGATTGAAATCAGATATTCATAAAACCATAACAAAAAAAAGACAATCGTTTTTTTTTTCAGACCTTGAAAAAGAGGTATATGTACTTTGGAAAGGGGGAAACGATAATTATATATCGGCATTATCTTCAATAACGGGAAAATACTTAAATGGATCAAATAGTTTCTGAAAAACGGAAGATTTCTCAGTCAGAGTGAAAGGAAAGATAACCGATGAGGTACATTAATAATTTAATACTATCGCAGGGAAGCGTTATCAGCCCATTAATTTGCTTTAGTAACGATCTAAATAAGTCACAAAATATTATTAATATTGATATGCAGGTGATTTTTTTTATGTTGTATTCTAACCAAAATTTATAGATTTCATTTCAGACGAAATCGGAAAACTGGAAGGAAATGAGGTCGATACATATAAAATTATCATGGTTTTTAGCAAGAAAAAGTTGAAATTAGATTTAAAAATAATACTCAACTCGAGAATTATTACAACACAATAGGCCCCCTAGGCTTATAGGCCTACATTTCTCGGGGTCTGGTTTTACTTAAGATTGACATGGTCCACACAATCATAGTAACGTTGAAAAAATGTTAATCAAACATAAAATGTTTCAGTACAAAATGGGATAATAACTCGCAAATGTTGTATTAAAGGCATTGTATAACAATGTTTCCAGTTTAAAAAATCTGAGCTGCATGATTCCCCATGCTACCAGTGTCTCTGACATGGTCTAAAAATGAAGCCCTGAAAAAATTGCAGTTTCAAACGATCATTAAGTGCTTTAAAAAAGTAAAAATCGTTGAGAGACCATTCCAGCTTTTCCACATAGACTGCTGTGTTGCAGAATTTC
>JZLH01S0349152.1:0-41261 GCA_001188425.1 Eucidaris tribuloides
AAATTAACTTGGTCTGTTACATTGCCATTGCACTAAAATGTAACTAAACAATTATGTATACATTTAGATGGCTGAAAACCATGGGTGCATTGGAATACATGCATGGCCTTGCATGCCCCCCCCCCCCAATTTTGGATGGAGCCCCGTAATTTTTTGAAAACTAATTGACGTAAACAGGAATTATGTCAGATCTTGAAAGGAATGTTTGAGGTTTATGAACTTTACACTAGCCAGGTATGCTGCGGAAATCAGAAATAAATATTGGTTTGGAAATCATGGATGAAGTTTTCCTGAATATGTGCAATTATCTTCTGGGATGACACTAAAAACTCTCTCATGGCAGAAACACATCCACATTACTTAAACACAACAGTTAAAATTCCTCTGAATTTCTGGAAAGGAAAAGGAAGCAAACACATTAATTGCACACTTGTTTGTATAAAGTAACAGTATTTAATCTTTATTCAAATGTTACAGTTGCAATATACAAATATCTAACCTTTTTATAAAAAAAATGCGAATTGTAAGTCGTGAAGGGTTAAATCTTATCACTGCCATGATGCTTTTACCATTCTGTCACATTTACTTCGAATCATCGGTACGAAGAAAATGGAGTCCTGAATTATTATAAGTGGGATGATGTATCTACAAGGACAACAGTTGTACAGCCAAAGCATCATCAACTGGTAAAATACATACACACACACAAATACAAAAGCACAGTGGTAGAAATATCTTAATTATTTAGAAGATGCTGTGGTCCAGTATGATAATATGCAGTTAATCTGCTGTAGCATGTTATAAAACAAAAACTTCTGACAACATGAAGAACGAACAGTCAGTGTGTATTTTAAATAACACATAAAAACCTGAAATCTCTTCCCAACATAGCAAGAAACAGAGAAGAAATTACCTTAAAAGCATCGTATAAAAATGTTTCCAGTTTAAACAAGAGTGTTGCTGGGGCGAGCACATAATACGCCTGCCTGTAATGCAGAAAATGAAAACATGTGACTGTGACCCTGACCTTTGACCTTTTGACCTCAAAATCAATAGGCTTCCTGGGATCCATGCTAGTATCATACACACCAAATTACATGACCCTGGGTTAAGTCAAACTGAAGTTATCGCGTTTACAAGGACTTCACAAGGGTAAGATGAAAACATGTCACTGTGACCTTGACCTTTGACCTTTCGACCTAAAAATCAATAGGCTTCCTGGGATCCATGCTAGTACCATACACACCAAATTACATGACCCTAGGTTTAGTCAAACTGAAGTTATCGCGTTTACAAGGAAAAGTTAACGGACGGACAGACAGACGGACAGACAGACGGACACCGATCGTGATACCATAATACGTCCCGTAGCCGGGCGTATAAAAACTGAGCTTCACAATATCCCCATGTTACCAGTGTCCCTGATAAGGTCTCAAAATGGAGTGCTGAAAAAAACTGCTGCTCAAAACGATCATTATATGGTCTTGAAAAGTGAAAATCATTGAGCAACCATTCCAGTTTTCCTCCACAGACTGCTGTATTGCAGAAGTTTCATCAGCTGGCAATAATTAATGTGCCAATTTTAATCAGCACACATTTTATGAGTGACAGCAAAACTGTCTAAAGTTTTGTGTTCTGGGGTGTTTATGTGTCCATTCAAACACTGTCAGATATGTCAGATAACAAAGTTTGACAATTTTAAGAATGGGGCTTTCACAATGGTATATAGTGTCTTTGAAAAAAAAAAATCAAAATCTGTTAAATAACATGTTTCTTAATCACCCCCCCCCCCGCCCCATGGTCACCATTTACGATTGACAGTCAGAGACTCCTAATGATTGGCTGATTCAGACATCTACTGAAGATTTGGACATACTATTTGGTACTGTACATACAAGGGCCATATATGCACACAATATTTTACTCCAGCTGGAGTGCTTGAGAGCTAGTATGACCCAAACCTAACTTCTGTTTCTTGCACACCTTCACACTAATTATCATATCCTACATTCATAAATACTTGTTCACAATTGATTGGTTAAAAGCATGTCACAAAATAAAAACACCATTCCAAAGTACTATTTACGGTACTAATCACAACAACAAAAGTAACTACCCCCTTTTTCAAACTATCATAACTTTTTAACGAAATAAGTTTTATCAAAATTATTTGGCAGGAGTATTTCTACACGCATTGACTAACTTATGTATGAAAATGTGATTGATCAGTCAAGTCATGCATGAGTGAGCATGCATTAAAGGCAAAAATGTCACTTTTCAAAAGTCACAAGGGTCATTTTGGGGAATTTGTGATGCAGGATTTTGACAAATTTTGTTTCTAGTGAATGATTGAGCACTATTTACGTTAATCATCTATCGATTGACCCCCTTACACTTCCCCTGGCACTTTTCGCATATTTACGCTTCAATGAGCTCAATATAAAAATTTCAACATTTCTCAATTGTGATATTGTAAAATCCATTAAGTTTATTGAAAAAAATTAAAATCCGGTATTTTTCAGCAAAACATATTTTTACATGTTGTACGAGCATAAGAGGTTGTAACCATGTCAAGGCTGAATGAGCACACTTTATGAACAAAGCAAAAAAGTCATTATTTACCATTATTTTGGCATAACAGATGACTCCTGTGACTTTTGAAAAGTGAAATTTTTGCGTTTAATGCATGCTTACTCATGCATGGCTTGACGGATCATTCACATTTTCACACAGGTGTTAGTCAATAAGTGTAGGAATACTCCTGCCAAATTATTTTGCTGAAATTTATTTCGTTAAAAGTTACGGTTGTTTGAAAAAGGGGGTAGTTACTTTTTTTATTGTGTGTATTAAATAGTACCTCTGGATCCCGCTGTACTGCTCGCGTATCGCAGTGTATTACACGCACGCTGAGTGCAGGGAGGCACAGAATTTGCGCTGAATTTTGTGTGCTCATCACGCAAATGTACCTATCAACGGCCAAAGCATTTGTCCATTTACAACTGGTGAAATGGGAATGCATTCATTTACTAAATTCTTTTAACCAATCGTGGAACAATGAATATATGAATGAAGCATATACATGTAAAACAAATATATGCTACCTTCATTTACGGCTCTGGTTTAAAAGCTTTCTGAAACTTCTGATTTTTTAGTTAGCAGGGCAGAACTTTATCCACACATGATGGGAATCACTTCTTAAAAGCTTCATCCCGCTAAATCCATTTTACTACTTATCGTTATCTGAGACTACGGCCAGCCTCAGTAAACAAAAGCGCTGAGCGGTGATTCCCTACCAGATAAGCGACCTTGACAGGGTGACAGATAATCATGACAGACCGCAACAGTGGTCTCGCGCACAGTGCTAACAAGTGATAGCGGGGTGCGATTGAAGAGTGAAAAATGTTGTTATATCTCCAATTCTGGGTCATTTTCCTTCGTTCGAAGTTTAATTTGTGTCTTCATCTACCTTATGAGTAATTTCGGGACATTTAAATATGTTAAAACAAATGAAATACATATTTCCTACTTCCTATTTCTTTTCAGGCAGTGCCCTGTAAGAGTCTGTTGACACTATTACGTAAGATGACGAGGATCGCAGGTGTAATCCAAAACCACCACCTCTCCTGCAATGATGCTAGTCACTGATAAGACGTTTAATGGGTCATTAAGATAGCAGGTAGCTATACCCCACCTAATGGGGCATTCAGAATGCATAGGATCATGCGTTATAAGTGGTGGGGTAAAATTTAGATGCAAGAATCCCATAATGTATCGCCAACTTGAAGCTTTCAAAGGAGGATGCATGCATTATGCTGTTCTGTCCTTCATAACTTCAATATTGCTATTTTGTTTTGGGGCTGCCCTCCTCAGCAAAAAAGCATCATTGCAGTCACCTCAGGCCCATAGTTTTAAAGTTATTGGCTAACATTTAGCACAGTTAAAAAAATCTGAGCTACATGATTCCCCATGCTACCATTGTCTTTGATAAGGTCTAAAAATGACGCCCTGAAAAAATTGTATTTCAAAATGATTATTTAGTGCTTTAAAAAAGTGAAAATCGTAATTTGATCGGATTCACCTGCCCATTTTCTCCCATAGACTTACTGTGTGTACACCTACGCTATTTAAACTCGCCCCGAGTTTTAATTGTTTATTCATGCATAACTTGCCATTGGCAGTGTAACTTTCCAAACTTTTTTATTCTAGGGTGTTTATTTGTCCATATGAACACTACTTTGTAGTTCAGATATCAAAAATTGACAATTTTTTTAAATTGAAGCCCCACAATGTTAGCCTATCACTTTAATAACTACAGCCTCTTAATAAGAGTATATACTTTGCATACCAGAAAGTGATTAATATGGAAGAGGGGGATGCCATGAATAGCAACACAAATCCAAGAAAGAAGATGCTGAACTTGGTATAAATAATAGGTAAGAACAATTCAACTGATATCCAGTCATTCATAACCTCAGTTCATCGTTCTTTGACTTAAAGGATTTACTCATGATGGATATTTTGAACATGTGTACTGCATAACATATTCTTGGCCAGTACATGTATAAACCCGCAAATTTGATTTTAAAAATTGGATTGGCCCTCAGCTATCCGTGATTTGAAGACATCAAAATGTTGTGTGTATGTATGTGTGTGTGTGTGTGTGTGTGTGTTGGGGGGGGGGTATGAATGATGAATTGTAGAATAAGAGCTTTCATCATGTGATATTGACTTCATTCATCAGACTCTACGAAGTTGATGTTTCATCTGTAATTATGGAATAATCTTGCTTTATTTTGGAAAATACAGTCCTGTTGATTGGCCCGAATGATTTTTTTCTTTTAAGGATGTCCTTTTACTGGATTTCTTAATTGTTGCTGTTGAAGAATACATTTAACAACTATGAATGGAAATAGTGCCAGGATAACTGCTTGGTGAGCTGTATACATTGTGTGAAAGCAAAACTCTTGAAGGTTTGTGTTCTAGGGTGTTTTTTTTTCATTCAAACACTGTGAGATATGTCAGATAACAGAGTTTGACATTTGTTTAAATAGGGCTTTACAATGGTATATACAGTGCACTCTCGATATAAAGAAGTCCTTGGGACCCATCAAATTTGTTCTTTATAATGAAATTTCTTTGTATTAGGGTTTCTAAAACAATAAAATACAAAGGAAATCCAAGATATGGGACCAGATTTTACTTCTTTATACTGAAATTTTGTTATATCAGTGTTCTTTATAATGAGAGTGCACTGTAGTGTCTTTAAAGATTGTGCCAGGGATTTGCAAGTCCATTACTTCCCTTTTTTAAGTTCATTATCAATACCAAACATTAGTTTAGTACTTACAAATGGTGTGTTGAAAGTTTGAGATTCATACGTCATGAATTTGTTGTTTTATAAGAAAAACTAATAACGACATGTTACCAGAATGTCGTTCTTTCCGTGAGTTTAAATTTTGCTCAAATTACGAATCGCAGTTATGTGTACTGTCGCAAGACCAGAAGAGCGCACTGATTGGTTAAACGGCTAACCTCCGCGCGACCTTCGGCTAACGGCTGATTGGACAATGTTGGAACGGCACATGCACGTTTGATGTCGCGGATTTTTTGAAAAGGCTTCTGAGTCATTTGAAAAAGGATGAAGTTTAACCATCCAGATTTTCACCAAAGCTCAATATTTTACCCCAAGTCTCTATGAGAGGTGTTTATTTATATCAATTTTCACATTGGATATGATTTCAGCTGATTTCATTCATTTAGATGTTTTTTGACGTGCAAATGAATAACCCAATCTTTAAGATTAAACAAATATCCTATGTTTCTAAACCATCCCCCCCCCCCATCCATGGTCACCATTTATGACTGACAGTCAGAGACTCTGAGTGATTGGCTGAGCGAGACATCTACTGAAGATTTGGACATACTATTTGGTACTATACATACAAGGGCCACACGTGCACACCCTATTTTAGCTGGTGTGGACCATTCCAGCAACACTGTGTGAATGCAAGTTCACTGAAGTGTCTTAACACATACTTGAGAGCCAGTATGACCCAAACTTGACTTATGTCTCTTGTACACCTTCACATTCATTATTAGGCTACATTCATATATTCTTGTTGATTGTTTAAAAATATGTCACATAATAAAAAATAAACATAATATAAACACACAGATCTATAAATAGTACCAGAGTATACAGATCCGTAATAAATAGTACCTCTGGATCCCAAAGTATCATAGCATGTTACGTGCGATTTGAGGGCAGAGAGGAAAGGAAAATATGCACTGAATTTTGCATGCACATCACGGAAACATATGTATTAACAGCCAAAGCATCCGTTCACTTACATTTCTTAAAACTGGAATGGATTCATTTACTAAATTTCTTTTAACGATTCACTGAATGATGAATATATGAATGAAGTATATAAAACAAGTATATGCTGCCTTCATTCAAGGCTCTGGTTTAAAAGCTTTCTGATTTTCTAGTCAACAGGGCTGAACTTAGTCCACATATCACCAACGTTTACGGCTTGTTGTGTGTGCTTTATGGTGAAGTGCTGATTTGAAGCTTTCAATGGAGGATGCATTGTATTATGCTGTTCTGTCCATCAGTAACTGCAATAGTGCTATTTTGCTTCAGGGCTGCACCCCTCAGGAAAATAGCACCACTGCAGTCAGCTCAGGCCCATACTTTTAACCAGAGCCTCTTATGACAGGATGTATTTGCATACCAGAAAATGATCAATTTGGAAGAGGTGGTTGACATCTTCAGCAACACAGATCCCAGAAAGATGATGCTGAACTTGGTATGGATAACAGGTAAGAACAATTCAGTATAGTCATGAAGTAGATTAGGGGCTTTTATACACTTCTGATACAGGTGTCACAGCAAATTTTTGAAGGTGAACAATAAATTGATTTTATGTTTAAAAATATACCAATCCCAGACCCTACCCCACTCGGTCACTTCACTCCCTCAAAAGAGTCCACTATTTCCGATTTTGAACCCCCCTTCCATAAAGGTCCCTACAGTAGTTACGGGCCTGACACACAATGCAACAGAGATGTTGTTTTCATAACTCTTTGCCTACCTAGCACAAATTTATCAACTGATATCCAATCATTCATAACCTCAGTTCATCGTGCTTTATTGACTTAATAGAGTTGCTCATGATGGATGTTTTGAGCAAGTTTACTACATACATATTCTTGGCCATTACATGTATAAACAAGTAAGTTATATAATTTAGAAATTTGGATTGGCCCTCAACTATCCATCATTTGATGACGTCGAAATGTTGTATGTATGTGTGTGTGTGGGGGGGGGGGGGTATGAATGATAGAATAAGATGGCTTTCATCATGTGATAAAGACTTCATTCATCAGACTCTACAAAGTTGATGGTTCATTTGTAATTATGGAATTATCTTGCTTTGTTTTGAAAATTACAGTCATGTTGATTTTTTTTTAAAAGATGTCCTTTTAATGGATTTTCTTCATCGTTGCTGCTGAAGAACACAGTCAACAATCATGAATAGAATCAAGGCCAGGAAAACTACTTAGTCAGCTGTATACATTGAGAGTTGATTGATGGACGGCAGAGGTGTCCAGTTTCATGATCTCACGGAGGGCCATTGTTGCGTAGCAGGAGCTGGGCAGGGAAAACTCCACCTTGAGGGCCTTCAGACCACCTTCTGTGAAATGAAAAGAAAATGTAAACAACTTCATTCTTCAGAGGTAGAATCTGTGTTGAACTTGAGGGATTGGCAAAATAGCTGTGTCTCACATGCCCTTTGTTTCTCAAATACATATGGAAAAAAGGAAAAACAAACACAACAGTGGTGGGCCTTCATTTTGGATGTATTCACCTTTTTTTGCTTTTCAAAAGTTTTTTCCTGTTACCTACAATATTGCCTTGCTTGCATATTTGTACTGGAATGTCCTTTGAACTTTATGACCCTAATATTCACACCACTCCACCTGTCTTTAATGATATATACTTCAAACATCATGAAAACCCATCCATCTAAATACTAATGTAAATGAAGCAAAATACTGAGATAGTACATGTGATCTATGTGTTACTTGAACTTTTGACCCTACGGTTAAATCAATCCTTTTATCCACTGTGATACACTTACTTAGCAAAGTTTTATGGACATTCATCATTCCTTTCTTGGCATAGGAGGCCCATATTGACCGCATATTACAGTTACCTGTAAGTGACATGTGACCTTTAACCCTAAAATTTAGTCAGTCCATCTGCCAGTTTCATGAAAATTCATCACACTGTTTTTGATATATTGCAGTAAATGAAGTGAGCTGCCTACATAGTAGTACACAAATCAATGTGGACCTTAACCTTTTTGACTTTGAACACCCTAGTTGTGAACTTGTGACATTCAGATTCAGGTACCTCCTGGTAAGATCTGGTAAGTTAATGCATTTTAGTAAATGCTAAAACACAAGAAAGTTATGCAATGCATAATATATATCTCACCTGCATCTCATGATTTTAGACAGAACGCATTTCAGAATTTCAGGGTTTTTTTTGGTCATTTCTCACCAATATTGTAAAAATTTGCATAAATCAGCATAATTAATGCATTGCAAAATTGTGTTAGGAAATTTGAAAGCCCCTACCAAGCCCTATCAGATAAAACAAACCAAATCAAAATCCGCCAAGAAACAAAGCAGCATTTTTGTGTTTTTGAATAAATTTGCATAAATTACGTTAATTAACATTATTAACAGTTTTCAAAATTCTGTGCAGAAGTTTTGAAGCCCTTACCAAATGGAAAATTAAAATTCATCGGTTACCATTGAGAATGAGAACGTAAGTCTAAACCTTTGATAAGGAGAAGGTCATTCACAATGTGCAAACTCTAATGGCATTATGTCTTTTTCCACTTTAAAGGTTTAGCATTAATGACACTGTTAAACTTTGTGGAAGCTTCATGCTTGTTTTGGACTGCATTTTTTTTTTCAGGGCTCCTTTTTTAGACTTTACTAGAGACACTAGTAGGAAAGAGGATCTTGTAGGTCAGAGTTTTTAAATGGGAAACATTGTTAAACAATGCCTTTGACATTCTTCTCATTCTCAACTGATATGAGTGCCTACCAGAAGGCGGTGTCTCAAGTTGTGTGTTTTCCATGACTTCCAAGTCAGTTCGCACAAGTGGTATCTTGACATCGTCATAGGAGTACAAAGCCCTGGAGAGAATAGAAAGTACATCAATAAACAATTATAATGCCAATGATAAATTAAATGTAAACTACATTTCTTCACTGGAAATGTCAAATATTAAATGGAAAATATCTTGAATATTTATGGTAACTTACTATTTTTCTATATCATATTTACATTAATACTATATGATTTTATTTTATATTTAACATTTGAAAATTTGATTATAAATGCAATAATTGATTGTTACTCAACTGATTTTAATCTGATTTGCTATGGAGGCATATGAGTGGTAATTAAAGGTGCCTATGGTTTTTGATAATAGCATTGTCAATGTTCTGAATATTATAGGCTGATATGTCACATATTTTTTATATGCATCAGCCCTATCAGACAAAACAAACAGAATCAAAATCTGCCTAAAAAGAAAGGAATACTGGCATTTTTTAAATAGTGATTTTGAGTAAACTAACATAAATCAGCATACTTAATAAATTTACAAATTATGTGTTAAAGTTTGGAAGCCCCTACCAGGCTCCATTGAATCAACAAATAGAATTAAAATCTGTCTAGAAATATAGGAAAACAAGGACAATGCAAAGGATCCCCAAAGAGCCTATATACACATACTTAATGAACTGTGAACTTTGCGAAAATCATACTGAGGCTGTATGAAAATCTGTGTAACGATACTTAAGTTATAAAAAGGAAACCAAATTTTCAGATATGCACAATTACGACTTTTGAATAGAAATTTTCGCATTTACTGAGGTATAACCTTTGACCTTCACAACTCCGAAATCCAACATGGGCTTTATTTTGATATCATGTACCTTCATACCAAATCACATGAAAATCTGTTGAAAATTCTAAAGTTATCTAACTGAAACCAGTTACATAGCTTTTGGGTCTATAACCTTTTACCTACACACTTCGAAATTGAACTTGGGCTGTATATTGATATCATGTACCTTCATACCATATCTCATGAAAATCTGTCAATCATGGCAAAAGTTATCAAACGGAAACCAGTGTTATGGTTGGACAGACAAACGTTCTGTACAAGTTTCAAGGAATAATGACTTGTACTTTAAAAATCATGCCAAAAATTCAAAAACTTTTTTAAAAAATGTGAAAAAAACCAGAGTCGATGACAAAACAAATTATGGCCTCTGGCACCTAGACTAAACTTGTGACTACACTGTAGGAGGAACCTGGGGGCAGATTCACGAAACCAGCCTAAGACCGATCCTATAGGTTAGAGTTGTGATTGAACTTAGGCCGATGCACCCACGAAACCGACTCCAAACTCTAACTCCGGCTCTAAGTTGAATCGATTGTAATCAAAATAACATTGCCAAAAGTCATGCATTACTGATTAAGAAGTCGTCAGTAATTTAACGCCTTATTCTCTTCCGTGCGTTAAAGATAATACAATATGCCATGTGTATAGGTTTTGCCAAATGTACTATCATTTACCCTATTCTATTTTAATAATTGAAATTCAGTAAAGAACTAATATTTTTAAATAATACATAATTAAGATTTCCCCGCCTGAAAAATAGCAGTGGAACCCCCATTTTCTTAGTCTTAGCTTCATACATCATATACTCTGATTTCATATTTAAAATGTGTTTTATGCACTGATTCATAGAAATAATAACATCTAATTAACGTATAAATGTTAGTCTACAACTGAAATCACTGCTTTATATTGGTACTAATGTATTTTTGACAATTTTATGTGAAACATGTTACAGAATGTCTAAAACGAAAGATACGGTGATTTGTGAATACATTAAAATTGCAAAGTATGGAACACGACGTGTGCTGATATTGTGTTCATGGCTACCAATTGTTATATTGAGGTAATCCGACATTTGCTCCGGCAACAGGTGCATATTAAAGACTGCTTTCCATAAAAGCCTGCTATGCCCATGCACATTCTGCGTTATTGTCAGTCAACCGTGGCAGAGAACAATAGTTAGAGACGCTTCACAGACGACCCAACATTTAGAGCTCGACTTAGAGCTAATGATCCTAACTTGAGTTTTGAGATTCGCACCCAAACCTAAATATGGCCACTGTAGCTAATGATCCCTGTTGCCATAGTAATTGTAGTGGTCCCATTTTGTGAATCTGCCCCTGCAACATTCAATGTGTGGATGCAGACAGGTAACATAATGGAATCGTTTCATGATCTAATTGGCTGAACTTTAAAGACATAAGCCAACATTGTGGAGCTTCTAAAATTGCCAATCTGTAACATCTGAGCTACATAGTAGTGCTTAAATGGACAAATAAGTTTGGAAAGTTATGCTGCTACTTGCAAGATATGCATGAATGACTGTCACCCATGAATTTCTGCTGTGGTTGAGTATAAAATAACCTAGATCTTTACACAGTAAATCTATGGGAGGAAATGGGCATGGTTATAATCCAGTCTGCCAGAGTACAGTTCGGCCTCGGTTATACGGCCATCGATTATACGTAGATCTCTGTTATCCGGACAATGGGCTTATCAGTCATTACGTGTAATTGATACACCTTTATCAGAAGTGTACACAGAAACATGCTGGTTATCAGGGACAGTAAATAAGTGTCACATGTGGGAGGTCTGTTGCAATTTGTGCATGGTCTTTGGGTTGTTTATACAACAAGTTATGGCATGTGTACCTCCCCCCTATACTGTGTTTGTACATTATCTCTCTTATCCGGCCATATCACTTATCCGGATGGCTGCTGGTCCCAACGTAGCCGGTTAATCGAGTTCGAACTGTACTTGTAGTTTCTCACTTTTTCAAAGCACTAAAATAAACATTGTGAAATACAATTTTTTTCAGGGATTCATTTTTAGACCTCATCAAAAAGCATGAAGGATTATGTAGCTGAATTATGGTTGGTTGTTTGAGTTTTAGATACACCTATATGATTATTAATTGCCTGTAAAATTACTTGCTGTCTGAATCTTCCAGGCAGTTTTTGAAAGAAAGTACATCTCCAGAAATGTAAATCTCCCGGGGGGGGGGGGGGGGGGCGGGGGGGGGGTGACCACCAAGCTTCCCCATAAGGGTTTCGTAAGCTATGACGCGTCTGATGCGCTCCTTTACTTAAAACATCATAATTTTGGTCACTCTAGCAACAGTTTTCGTAGATTGATAGTTGTTTTCTGATATCTGGTTGAAGCATAGGGAATATTTGTGGAAAGATTGACAAGAAATTTGTCATGAAATAAATCTAAAACTGACTGCGGGTTTTTTTTCCCTGCCATACGCCGGGACGATAGATTTGCAACATAAATAGGTTTTACAACTTGCATACATCTGTTTTACCAAGCCAATAACACAGGGGAATAGTATCTCGTTTCCATGCGTATGTTTATCAAGAAGTGAGTAAACTCAGATTTGGGAAGGTTAATTTGCCTGCGAATGCTGGTGTTGCAACTTGCATTTTGTTGAGTGCATTTAAAGAAGCCACATCTATACCTCACTGTTGATCGTTTCTGTTTCTACAGCCATGCATGACCTAAATATATGCAGGTAGTTAATAATGCTGGCTGATTATATATACCCACGCACCAACTTGTATAGAATTGATAATTGCTTATGTGTATAGTGTTTAGTCATGGATGTGGGCATAGGCATACGCAGGATTTGTCCACAGGGGGGGTGTTTTCCCAGCGGCCAAAACCCAGGTCTCCAGCATTTTTCCCGTCTACCGCGCAATTCCCCGAAAACGACGAATAGTTTGGTGGGGGGGGGTGTTAGATGAACAAATTTTTTTTTGTTCCCCAGAATCCAAAGGTCGTCAAAATTTTTCCGGGTCTAGCGCGTCAGTCGCTCGGAAAACAGCATTAATAGTAGGGGGGGGGGCGGGGGGGGTACGTGACGTAAAACTTTTTCCCCGCCAACATCTAAAGGTCCGAAAATTTACCGGCGCGGTCGAATCCAGGATCCCAAATATAATCACGAGGGGAGAAATTTTTTTTTTTTTATATCAAGGTGCCTACACTTTTGGGGGGGGTGTTACTGTCAAAATTTCCTTGCAAAATCTACTAAAAAAATCAATTATTTCTCATTTTCAGACACCCCACTTTTCCAAAAAAAACAAGGGGGTGATATCGTGAAAAAAGGGGGGGATTTCCGGTAAAAAGGGGGGTATTTAGGGGTGTTTAACACCCCCCTTCGGCAAAAGGGGGTTGCTTGAACACCCCAAACACCCCCCCTGCGTACGCGTATGGGTATGTGGTTTACTAGTTTCATTGCATACTCCACATATTGTACCTCTCTGTGGTGGCAACTAAAAAGTACTTTGGGGTATTTGTTTGTCCTGCTTTTTTTTTATATTATTATTATTCAGGAGCTAAGTATCCACTTTTGCACTACTATACAAGGCAATGTTACATATAGTACTTTCAATGTGTAAAGAGGGGAAAAATATCTAGTTTGGGATTAAAGACAAAAGTTAACAATGACCACAGTTTAACAAATTGTTAACTACTAGCATACATAATCCTTTGTGCTCATGTGTCTGTGATAAGGTCTAAAAATAAAGCCCTGAAAAAAAATTGTATTTGAAAATGATTATTTGGTGCTTTAAAAAAGTAAAAATCTATGAGTATTCAGGTTGACCTGATTCACCTAGCTCATTTCCTCCCATAATCATTACTGTTTGCAGATCTAGACTATTTTACACTCCACCACAGTGGTAGTTGTTCATGCATGCATATTGTGCCAGTGGAAACATAACTTTCCAAACTTTTGTACGCTATGATGTTTATTTGTCCATTTAAAGTGATAGGCTAACATTGTGGAGTTTCAATTAAAAAAAAATGTCAAATTTTGATATCTGAACTACATAGTAGTGTTCATATGGACTAATAAACACCCAACAATACAAAAGTTTGGAAAGTTGCACTGCCAATGGCAAGTTATGCATGAATAAACAATTAAAACTCGGGGCGAGTTTAAATAGCGTAGGTGTACACACAGTAAGTCTATGGGAGAAATTGGGCAGGTGAATCCGATCAACTTATGATTTTCACTTTTTTAAAGCACTTTAATAATCATTTTAAAATACAATTTTTTCAGGGCGTCATTTTTAGACCTTATGAAAGGCAATGGTAGCATGGGGAATCATGTAGCTCAGATTTTTTAAACTGTCGTAAATGTTAGCCAATATCTTTAATCACTACTATGAAGCTCAGATGTCAAAATTTGGTAATTTTTCAATTGAAACTTCTCAATGGTGTCTTTAATAAGTGAAAGGATAAAATAACACAATTGACCCATGATTTTGTACCCATCTGAGTAAAAATTATTGATTCAGTTATACTTTCTCCCTCCCCCCTGCTCCTAAAATGGCATGCATGGCATGCTCTTTCAAAATGGGAGGTGTCAGTGAATAACCATTTGTGACCGTGTTGATGAATAAATCTAAATACTCTGCACAAAGCAATTTTCACATTGCTCATTAAAAATGTGGGCAATTTGATAACTCAAGGCTTAATTATCATAAATATGATATTGAATGAAAGAGTAACGAATTATATTTGTGATGACATATTGAAAAAAACCCCTTAATTATGCTTATTAGATTATATATTGCTAGTGGAAGTTGGGTTCCGCTTTTTTCTTTCAAAACACTCTGTATAATGTTCACTGTAGGGTACGGCTCATATTGTCTGCAGGACAATGACTGCTCTACAGTACATGGCACTGGGTTTTTCCACACATTCTAAAAATAGATGTGCAGAATACGTACGTATTACATATTGAGGACATGCTAGCCAATCAACACAAAGTTATGACACATCCACACACATCCACACACGTACACCCACACACACACACACACACACATACACAAACTTTCATGCTTCAATCACCCCATTCAAATTTTTTTTCATAATGTTGGGAAAAAAATAAAACAAGAGGAAAAAAGAAATATCTCACAAATAATTTGGCAGCTATTTGCCTCTTGTTATTTTCCCATCTGTTTTTTATTAGCATTTTTCTGCCAATATATGATGCAGTTGGTACCATACCTACCATGACCTTCCACTAAGAATTCGTATGTTTGGAATTTGATTCATACCTTGCAAATGAACTATAAACCTACACTCCATTCCTCGATCATGTTGATTCCATGTTATCACATCTGTCAACATTAAAGCTCAAGTACAGTTTTGGTAAATGGTAAAACTAGATGAATTCTCAGCTGCGCGCAGCCGGAGGGTATGCCTCCACACCCTCGTCCAATTCCAAAATTGAAATGTTCGGGGCCGTGTGACCATTGACTATTCAACTCTGAAATCTCATCAATTCATCAGTGCCCCATAACACATACATGTACTTCACCCAAGTCACATTAATATCCGATAAGACGTTCTCAAGTTACTGTGGTAAAGACACTAAGTATGGAGCCTCGTGACCTTTGACCTTCAACCTTTCAACCCCAAAATCTGAGCATTTCATTGGTGCCTTATTAAACTTACTTCACCCAAGTACACCAATATCGGATGAGCCGTTCTCACGTTATCGTGGTAAAGACAATAAGAATGGGGCCTCGTGACCTTCGACCGTTTAACCCTGAAATCTGATCACTTCATTGGTGCCTTATACTTCATACTTCACCTAAGTTACATCAAAATCTGACAAGCTGTTCTTAAGTTATCATAGTAATGAGCTCAAATCTCAAATATTTTAGGCCTATGACCTTGACCTTTCAACCCCCAAATCTAATCAGTTTATTGTTGCCTTATAGTGCATACTTCACCCAAGTTACATCAAAATCCGACAAGCCATTCTTAAGATATCATGGTAACGGGCCCAATTCAGATTATGTTTTAGGCCCTGTGACCTTGACCTTTGACCTTTTAACTCCAAAATCTAATCAGTTCATTGTTGCCTTATAATGCATATTTCATCCAAGTTACCGTACATCAAAGTCCGACAAGCCATTCTCAAGTTATCGTGGTAACGAGCCCAAATCAGACATATTTTAGGCCCTGTGACCTTGACCTTTCAACCCTAAAATCTAATCAGTTCATTGTTGCCTTATAGTGCATACTTCACCCAAGTTACATCAAAATCCAACAAGCCATTCTTAAGTTATCGTGGTAACGAGCCCAAATCAGACAGGTTTTAGGCCCTGTGACCTTTGACCTTTCAACCCCAAAATCTAATCAGTTCATTGTTGCCCCATGGTACATACTTGGACCTAGTTACATCAAAATCCAATCAGCCAGTCTTGAGTAATCGCGGTAACGAGAACCGGTAACGGACGGACGGACGGACAACCCGAAAACATAATGCCTCCGGCAATTTCGTTGCGGAGGCATAAAAATGAAATTCTTTGCAATTATGTTTTTTACATACACCTACATGATCTATCAATGCTCTGAAAATTGCTGGCTCTAAAACTCTCCCATTTTTAGAAATTATTTTAAATGTAAAATGTCGGGGGGGGGGGGACCCAACATTTTCATTAGATAATGTACATATCTGGACCAAAACTATACCAAGGCTTGAAAAAAACAAACAAACATGGAATAAGGGGTATTGTGGCCACCTTGCTTGGTCTGAAATAGATTATAGGGCTATGTTTCAAGAATGATGAAAATCCATTATTGCATGTGAAAAATGTTAAGAAAGAATGACGATGAACGATAGTCAAAGTTTCGAAAAACCTCATAGTACGATTGAACATCTGGTATGTCTTTCAATTCATTATATTCAATCATAATCATAATCATAATTATCATCAACAACAACAACAAAATACATTTGTCATGGCATAACTTGTTTTCCATGCATGCCTGGGTCAGAGAGGGCAGTCTGCTCCTGCATAAAATTGATTGAGCAACCTTTGGTGGATCATTTCACTAGCCTCTTTTGTGTTCTGTGTTCCGTTTTCCCATTTCTGCATCTGAAATATCATCTTAAACTAGATCCAGTTTTCAAAAACAGTGTCTTTTATTTTTTTTTCATTTTGAACAAGACCACAATGGTGACTGATGCAGTGATAACCTATCTGGCCCGTGTGCTTGGTCCAAAATACTATCACCAACTGGGTGTCCTCTTGGACTTTTGTCATGACGAGTTGACTCACTTA
Organism: Eucidaris tribuloides; assembly: GCA_001188425.1. Classification (NCBI taxonomy): domain Eukaryota; kingdom Metazoa; phylum Echinodermata; class Echinoidea; order Cidaroida; family Cidaridae; genus Eucidaris; species Eucidaris tribuloides. The sequence goes on from JZLH01S0349152.1 coordinate 17,309, forward strand.
CAAGATGTGAATCATTATGAAACCCACCCAGCACTGGTAACCATTCTCAAGAAATGGAGAAAGAAACAACCAGATGACAGTGAGGTGAAAAAGCTCCTGGTGAAAAAGCTCACAGAATTGAAACCAGGTGATGGACCTAAGTTGATCGAAGGTGAGTACATCATATGAAGCTTTCATTTATAACTGCCAAAATTTTGCCTACCCCTGAAAAAAATAACCTCTGAACAAGATTTGAGACAAATTGGGTGAACAGTGTTTTTTTTTCTTTGTTATCTTGTACAATCTTTTTGACAATAAACCTACAAACCCTATTTTAGGACTTTTTATTTTTTTTGTGGGGGGGGGGGCGGCTTGTCACAATAATTTGCTACATCCACTCTGCCAGTAATCTCCTTCCTTAAAGCTCAGCACCCCTACAAAAAATGCTTCCTGTTCTACATGTGCAATATTGGTGTGGATACGATCAGCTAGTCATATCTCAACTTTGGAGTACTTTATCCAGCAGTACTTACCTGACTGTGGTCAATTAAGTACTTCTGGATAAAGTAAAATGGAAAATCTGTACAGTCGAGCATCAGTGCAGATGTGCACATAGAAGTATGTCCAGTCATACACTATCTATAACATACTGACAGTACATATTGTAGGAATAAAAAACTTCTCCAAGATAGTGTCTGTCCATTTAAAACATAAGGTTCAGCTAAAAAATATAGAAGCTAGCTTTCACCTAATTAACATACCTATCATGACTTTATATGAAGTTCACGTTATATTTGTTATGATCAACTATTCACTTCATTTGGTTAAGTATTTCAGGATATACAGAAAAAAAATGGAAAAGTGTTCAAGCATAATTATGTGGATATGTATGCACGAAGGTGTATTATGCACTATTGACAACATAACATATCAACAGAAGATATATTGACAGCAACGAGAACAATCTATTACAATGAACATTCAAACTGACATGTCTATCATCAATAGCATTCTTATTGAACACGTCTTTGATCACCCAACTGTATGAATAAAATGTGCCCAACAAAAAATATGCCCATAACAGTTGATTAGAATATGACCATGCAACTGTTGAGCAAGTTTGAGTCACACAAATTGGTTAATTGATCTTGAACTGACTTGGGCACGAGTTGTACAGTTTGGGGCAAATCTTTAATCAATAACATGTAAATTTACCCACCTTTTAAAGGGTGTACATAGCTGGGAACTTTGATATTTGCCTTTGGCTGATGAGTCAACCCAGTTTTCCAAAAAATAGCGTATAACTCACCATATTTGTCAAGAATCACACTATATCATTACTTCTGTGAAATGTGTTTTCTTTGCAATATTAAGATGTGATTTCTGTTGGATAAGAAATCAGAGGTTCCAATAACACATTGTCTGATAAGGAATGAAATCAGTGGCCACCATTGATCAGACTAGATGATTTGTAGAGGACTCATTTAAAACCTAAATTTTGATAACTTTCTAGTGGATTACGATTTAATATTGGATAGCTTATTTTTGGTGAACAGAGAAAGCATTATACTCCTTATGAAAATATGGGATTTCTCTGCAAATCATCCAATATTTGTCATAATTCATACAATATTTTCTTGTGTTCACAGCAAAGCCATCTAATATTATGTAAGATTACTATAAAGAAAGTTGATATTATTATAAGACATACTTGCCTACTCAGTGTGCGAGTACTAATTAAATTTAGAGGCAAATGTACGTGCGGGTTTGTGCATCGATATCTGAGTGCATATACATGGCCCAGAAAGAATGCTACGAGTATGATCGCTAATTTCTTCACCATTATCGGCAAAATGTCATTAATTTTTATTTTGTTGGTTAGAACATTCTTTTTCAATAAAATGATACCAAGATCATTAATTTTGAGCAAGGCGTTATGATTCTAGGGCCATTTTTTGGAGGCAATGCAATTTCCCAAATTTGCCAATTTTTCAACAGCCGGCGGTCATCGGAACGTTGAGATATTCAGGCGTCTCAGCTTGCCATACCGGACAAACAGCTGACAAACCGCAATGACAAAGGGCTGGAATGCCCTCGCTTTCATAAGGAAGACGATGCGAGCTATGTCTCCAATGTCATCGCGGTTTGTTCGGTATGGCAAGCTGAGACGCCTGAATATCTCGGCGTTCCGATGACCGCCGCTGTTGAAAAATTGGCAAACTTGGAAATTGCATTGCCTGCGAAAAATGACCCTAGAATCAAAACGCCTTACTCAAAATCAATGATCTTGGTATCATTTTATTGGAAAAAGAATGCTCTAACCAACGAAGTAAAAATTAATGACATTTTGCCGATAATGGTGAAGAAATAAGCGATCATACTCGTAGCATTCTTTCTGGGCCACCCTGTATATGTATCATGTGCTGTAATACATCTCTGTAATACATGGTGACAGGAACAGTTTCACACAAGGAAAAAAAAAGTAGTTGGTTTTCATAAGGATTTGAACCTGGGTCAGTAGTTGATGGTTGATATACCTGTTCAGACTAAATTAGGGAATTCTGACATGTTATCTTTAACAGCAAATATCACCAAGATTAGGTCAACTACATGAACAATAGTTGAAATGTTTCAAGAAGCAGAATGTCTCAGCTCACACTCAGAAATCGACAGGAATTGGGTTTGTTTGAGCGGAAAAGGTATAAATTGGACTCGAGTAAGATAACCATTAACCAAACTTCCTACATGGGACTTTTAAGTCAAAGGCCATCACTGGTGCCAATCGTATGCCTGTGTGCATCACGACAAATTTGTACACGCCCTTTTACTTTTAGATTCATGTTTGATAGAGAATCCAAGCTGAAAAGAACAGCTCAAAGAAACATCTGTGAATCATTTTCAGAAATTCCTGAAATACAGCTGTGGAATATAAGTAAGACGATTTTACCCAAGCATTATCTGCCTATTGGAGAAAAGCTTCATATTGAGTATCCGGAGTTGGAAAGGATTAAACGTGATGCATCTTCCACGATCGACGCACTGTTTAAGATGTTACACACGTGGCAAGAAAAGGAAACTGAACATCGAATTGATAGCCTTGTTAATGTCCTTGAGGCATTTAACACATGGAATGATGGAGAAGCTGTACTTGGTAAGTTATGCCAAGATATTTATTCCACAAGAGGGTTACTTTTTAATTAAATTTTTAAAATGAGCTTTATGCACAACTTTCATTTGTTCCTATGACCTCCAATTTGAATATTACCAGTCCTGTACTATTTTGAACTTACATTAAACCACAGATTGTTCAGCTTAAAGATAGCAGACTTTCATTATATTATTTCATGATATTAAGAAAAGACAACAGATAAAGTCCAAGCCAACTTAAAAAACAGGTAACAGTTAGGTGTGAATGCTGTCCCAAATATGACTTCAGACTACACACTTTAAAAGTGGTTTATATTGTAAGACTAATCACAAAGAGAGTTAACGGTGAGTGACATGATTGGGAACACTTGAAAATGCCTCAAGAACCAAATGAGTTGAAATATATACCAACTTTACACTAGTTGGAGTGGATCTCCCAGCTGGAAGGATTTGTCTCTAATTTGTTTATTTAAGGAGAATCAAGCATGAACATTCTAGTATTTCAATTTTATCAGGCACGATAAAAATAGACCCCCATAGAGAGCCACACAACAGGTTTGCCTGCCACGACGGATATTGACATTAGTAATTTTAAAATGAGTCAACGTTTGACAACAAGATTTTCACAGGAGACTCCTTGCATAGTTTACTTGATTCTAGAGTAGTTTCAGCCCAAGTTGAGGACTACCCCCAATCATGTCATTTACCTTTAATATAAATGTTACCTGGAATGAAAGATTATGGTTAATTGAGTGATGGAATCAAGTTATATGGAAAGTAATGAAGTAAACTTGAGGTTTGAATTAGTGATGAAAATGCAATTTCTGATTTTGACAGGTTGTGATAGCTACGTGGATTATATCAGTGACTCTCAGTCAAATGGTGGAAAGTCTTTGACAGCAGATGAGCTGAGAAATGCGGCAGACAGCATACCAGTGGAGAAAATTGTGCCTGTTGGTCTACGCCTTGGACTAACCTACAACAACATTGCAACAATACGGCATAATTTTCGATACAGTACAGAGGATGCCAGATTAAAGATCCTACACACTTGGCAAAAAGACCAACCAGAACGTGTTGATCAGCCTGAAACCTTGGCAAGAGTCCTGAATGGCAGTTGTTTGAATGATCTCGCTGAAAAAGTTCGTGAGTACAGCCTATAAAGTTTTGTTTCCTTTACTAAAAAAATACTTATCTGTTGTCTAAAAAATCAACAAGTTGCAAGGGCCAACTTTCGTTTTTTTTAATTGGAAATATACTTTCAGAATGTTATAGAATTACTACTAAATCTTTCAAACATTTGTAGAAGATTTCCTCCCATCCACAGTAGAAAACACACTAATTCTAAAACATCAAAATTCAGACATCAAGTAATATATTCCTGCTGTTAAAATAAATTGCTAGTGGATGAGTAATTTAAGCTTTAACAATCCTGGCTTTATTTTCACCTTGTTCCCTTTTTTAAGGTGCACAGCTTGTTACTGTGGAACCATCACCTAATAGACAGTTGAGCAAGTACAGACTAGAAAATTGGTGTGTCCATAGGACACAGATGCCCCCGCTTAATGCGATCATTATGCATTTCGTATTGAGTAATCATGTGGAAACCAATTTGTATGAGTTGTGACCTTTGGCGTGCAGACTCCAAATTCGAGCTTGACCTGTATTTTAGTGTTATCTACCTACACACCACAGATATTTAAAATCCATCAAACAGTTTTTACGTTATCGTGCAGAAACCAATTAGGGACGGATAGATGGACAGACGGAAGGACGGACAGGTGCAACGCTTAATGCCCCCAAGACTTCGTCTGCGTGGGCATAAAAAGTACTGTATTATTCTGGTTAATTGTAAAACCTGTTAACATACAAAGAAAATAGTATGAACAGAAGTGATCATCTTATCCACTACTGAATAATACAGGTACATTTACCTACCATATTAAAAATAGATGTTATTCACCCCCAATGAACATGAAACTGATAGTAAAAACTTTCCCAACAGTAAAAATCTAATCCCATTCCGCAACCAAGCCAACCTTACATAAGCCCTGAATGACCACATTCTTTCATACCTCTTTTGTCTGCCTCTAAGTAAAAGATTCAGCGCAAAGGGGAGGAGGGATAGGATCACAGTACGCAGGGTCGTCGATCCATGTTTCGGATGGGGGGGGGGGGCAAAAGTGAAAAAAATGTCCCCAATTTTCAGCGCGCTCTGTGCGCCAAATTGTAATATAGAATTTTGCGCGCAAAGTGCACCGAACAACTGGCAATTTAGTAGTTTAATCGTATTTTTATGCCCTGCTTTATGATTTTATTATGCTTTCCAATGCTTTTTAAAACTTTCATTATATAATACAATTTTTTCAAGTTTTCAACATTATTGGGGGGGGGGGCCAAATCGATATGTTTGCCCCCCCCCAATATTTTCATGGGGGGGGGCATCACTCCCCTGCCCCCACAGGATGGACACCTCTGACAGTAGGCAGGTATTATTTACCATCAGTGGCAAAAAGTTTAAGACCACAAGAATATTTAATATTTTCCATTAAACCATGTAGAAAACAAAAGCTCAAAACTATTGCTTCTTGAAGATGTTGAAGGGCAAGTTGGATTTAATGTCATTGCTCAAAGGGTATAAGATAGTGCTTATACAATATACACCAACATCAGTTCCCTTGGAAGGCAGATTATATAGATTTTGTGCACAAACTTGAAGAATCTTCACATTAATCATAAGGCCTTGGCAATGCATGGTCATCACATTTCTGCACAAGGTTCATCAGGTTCTTGCTCAGAGTTCAGAGTAAATCTGCATTTAAAAGTATTGACGCTGGTGGGAGGACTTTCCCTTGCCCTTTGAGAAATGAATAATAAGTAATATGCACTTAACCTTTTCAAGAAATAATTACTGTTTATTTTGTACATGTTTAATGGGAAATGTTTTGTGGTCTTAAAGTTTTGCCAATGATGGTAATAGTGCATAAGATGATCACTACTAATTAACCATACTTATTCATGGCTTGAATAAGTACAAATACCTGAGAATCATTCCTTATGTCTGAGCTCGTTAGTATTCTAAAATTCTCAGTAGGAAAGAATGTATTAGTGAGTGAAAGGTTTGCAGAAAGAATGAGCAATGTCGAAGCAGTTTGTTGTTCATCTCAGAGAATGATTCGTAGGTATTTGTAACCAAGTAAACCACGATAATGCTGTTGTACCGCTGACTATTATCTATAGGTTTCAGGTTTTAAGTATTTGATCCAACTTATCTTACATCAGAGATCATAATACAGACATGAACAGCAAACCTTTTTGACATTGTAAATTCTCTCTGCAAACCCTTCATTTATTAATACATCCATTTAATGTTAAGTTTTTACTTCCTTGAATATGGTTAGGAAAAAACGAATATTCTTCAGCTGCCCTTACATCAAATGAAGAAGGAACCCAGTCTGTAGCTACTGCGGAGAATGCACCATGTGATGTACAACACTCCACAGCATCAGCAGATGAAAGGTATGTTGTTTGGAGAAACAATTCAGCCATGACTAGCACACAGTACATATTAACTTCCGTTTTTGACATACCGGGTTGCCCACATAACAATTTTATTGGGATACTGATGGTGAGCCAGTATACCAGCGAAGTACTCTGACCTTTCCCTTAAAATTCAAAATTAACCCATTGAAGATGATGGACTAGATATCTAGACAACTGTTTTCACTAGTGGAGTAAATTTATCAGATACTCAGACCTGTGGTAGTTCAATGAAATTCCTCCTGGTTTCTGCAGATTATAGAATTCACTTTCCATACTAAAACCATAGAAACCAGAGGGTGATTGTACCAGAAGTATTCAAGTGAACTTGAACATGGAACAATGTGATTTGATGACATGTAACTTTCTTTAACTGGCATTTCATTAACTGGGGGAATGTTAGGGGCACAGTAATATAATTTATATGTCCCTAAAAGTCTTGTAAATTTATATTTTACAGAAGAATTACAGTTTATTTTCTGACGTAATGTAAATCCGGTGAAAAGACATAAGTTATTACAGAAGTTACATTGTTCTAGAATACAGTACCTGCTTTCTCTTCAAAGTTTGAGCAGGATACATTATACAGTTCAAAATTATAGTTGTAATGCTTGGATAAATCTACCTTTTTCATAATAGATTGGTCAATGAAGAGCTGCCTGGTGGTACAGAAAATATACCACCACAATTCCCTACACCTGGACTCCTTAATCTGAAAAGCCTAGTGGTAAATGAAGGACGGATCTCAAATACGGAGAGGATACTGATTGATCAAATGATAGATGATCAGAAAATCCTGCTGCAACGAAATATGATAGGCCATCAATTTTGCCATGCTGCTAGAAATGTCATTGGACTAATGTACTATCATTCTCAGAGAAAAAGAGATGCAATAAAACAATGGAAACAAACACTTGAAGAAGAACCCCACAACATAAATGCAATCCAGGATCTTTGCACAGTTTACAAAGAATTAAAAAATGCTAAAGAAGCCCAAAAATATGAACAAAAACTCAAAGAAGTTGTTGATACTGTGAAGGAGAATGAAGAGAAAAAGAGGTTACTGTATGGAAGATGCCAGGCTGAACAGGCATCAAGTCCGTGATCTCCAAACCAAAGTATGGGATAATGTCACCCAACGAAATGAACAAGTTCAAGGCTTTCGAAAGGCACTGGATCTGGCAGAAGAATTGATTGGGGACGAAGAAAAAAGGGATTGGTACTTCTTCACAGGCAAGGCATTTGAAAAACTTTGTCATGCCCAGTTTCGTGGTAGATTGTATGATCAGTGTTGTGATGCACTGGAAAAAGGTATTTATTACCTTGACCAAAGTCTCAATATTTCTGCTGATATAAAAAAAGCACAGGTTTTGATGGTGATTGGGAATTTATTCACAATCAATACAAAATTACAGGTGAAAGATGTGCCCATGCTGATTAATCAAGAATATGAGAAAGAATGGAAGGATCCCTCACTGTGTTACCTCAGAGCTCTTGAGCTAGACCCAGATGATATCTGGATCTTGGGTAAATTAGGAGGCTACTGGGAATTAAAGAAAGATGACAAAAAAGCTCTGGATGTGCTAGACAAAGCCATCAGTGATGCAGATAATCTACCCGATGTCAATCTGAAGAAAAAGTCATGTTGGTTTGCTCTTGAGTCGAGAGCCAAGATATACATCTTTTATCAACATAGGGCACAAAAAAGGGGGGATAGTGAAGAAGCAAGGGAGTACCTTACAAAGGCAAATGCAGATTCAACTAGACGTCTTGAATACAATGTCCACCCAAGGGCTCTTACAACAGCAGGAAAAATAAATCATTTGCTGGCTAAAAATAGCAAGACAGCAGAGGAGGACAAATCAGATTTCTGGAACACAGCATTGGAGAGATTTCAGGAAGCAGCTGAATGTCAAGATGGGGTCTCCATTCCAGAGTTACACATTCAACGTGCTCGCTGTCTTTGTGACATGGAAGACTTTCAATCAGCCATAGAGTCTTATAAAGTTGCCTTTAAATTGTTGGTAAATGTACAGAATGCAAGATGGTTTCTTCAGATTGCATCAGAGTTGGTACATGTTCTGCTGAAATCCTATCAATCCCATGGACATCCACCCAAACTTTGCCAAGAAATAGCAGAGTGGTTCATGCACATTAGTGATCAGTTTGCACCACACCAATTTGAACTTTCACGGATATCACCAATATCCACTCTTTCTGATGAAGTGTCTCGTGTAATGGAGTATATGAAACAATCTCCCTCTTGTCATAATTACACAGTGTCATCATCAAGATTTACCTTGTTTCTATGCAAAAGAAGTCACGAGACAAAAGCATGAGGGGTGTGCTTTTAAATCACCACCCCTAAAATAGGTGAAAAGTTTGAGACCAATCAATTGCAGATGGTTGTCTTCCACCTTGACAATAAATGCTTTGACATTCACGTCAATCATGCATAAAGACTGAAAAACTTAAACAATTAAAATACTACCTCTAAATAGGCCCAGATCGTGGATCCTTGCAGAGTGTTCCAGTACATGTTTTACACATAAAATATATTTGAGACATGCCCTCTGGAAAATATTATAATTTGTGATCAGTCCAATTTTCATTTTTTTTTTGGGGGGGGGGTTTATGTATAATTTTCAATGGAATATAAAAGGAAAAATGATTTGAAATATGCTTGTTGATCACCTGATTCGATCAATCATTTGATTGTGCTATCAATAATTTTTTTGTGTGCATCTTGATTGATAAAATTAGAGCCCTGCAATGCAAGGTAAAATGAATGTATGGTAAAATGCAACTCACACACCCTTGCACTGTCATCAGCTTTTTGGCGAGTTTGATTCTCTGCATCCAAACTCCTACAACCTTAGCTGCTTATTCTTGTCTGGTAACAAGTAAAAAGACACCAGAAGGTGTTTACCATAATACAACCAGGCCCAGCAAACCAAATATGCATATGGTGTGCAACAACAACAGAAAAACAAAACAAAAACAAAACACTGACATAACAAAACTTCTTTTCAACATAAATTACTACTTTTAAACATAAATTGAAGAAGATCCTATTGGACAAATACACAAACACTGAATAATCTCCTAATTTATAGAAAGTGCTTTTTTTTAAAGATAAAACTATCACCTGTCATATTTTTTCTCTTCTTTTCACAATATACTGATGTTCTTGAAGTTGAGAATAACCTGCTCACCTCCTTCTTCACCTTCCTCCTCTTTCTTTTTCTTCTACCATCATTTTTACCGTCATTTTTACCATAATTATATTCAATGGGACCTATGTAATACAACTTTACTTTTTTTAGGATCTACCACTTTTGTTATGTTAATGATAATTATTTTAAATATGAATTATATTGTATATGTCTGTTGATAATGAACAATGTGAAAAATGAAATTAATGTACTGCTATGATAATGTCAATGTGTATGAATTTGTTCATGTATGTCTTGTTTTACATGAATTTCTTGATGCAAAAGTGGAAATAACCAATTCAAATCAAAATCTAATCAAAACAATGGAAGCATTTGCATAATAATGCACTCTTACAAGGAAACCTATGTGGGATGGTATAAAGAACAAGCATGCATTGTACTTTCAGTATCTTGCCCAACAACCAATATGGAACTGCAATATGCTAAGCAAAAATGTAGGAAAATACATAGCTAGAACAAGCACCCACAAGCGAAAATGTAAGCAAATGCATAGCTAAAACAGGCACCCACATAAACTGGTAGTTACAGAACAGAACTATAAACTTGTGAAACCAAGGTGCTGGAATATTACAGAGCTATAATCTGATATGTGTTACTTCACCCGACATCACTACTGAAATGGGATTTTTTTTTCTGTGTATTCTAGCTAGATCATCCACAAATTTGAGTTTAAAAGTACTGGAAATCTGGAAGTGGAAAATGTAGTAAAAGGAAATCCCAACTACGGTATCACTCAAAGCAACATAAATCAAAAGTGTGCATTGTGAATACTGAATATTGTTCTGACAGAATGTAATACCATGATTACACAAATTCCATTTAGAAATAAAGTAAATCTGATTTTTGGTTTATCAGGCTGAGCATGGCATGCACTGACATAAAACCTAAAAAAAGTTCTGTTGCCCTCAAGTGAGAAATTTGAAAATTGGGTCAGTTGGTCAATTTTTTATTTTTTTATTATTTAATTTTTTGTTACTACAGCAAAACCCAGAGGTAACCAATACACATGTACATACTGTACTGCGCAAGTATATGTAGGACGAAACTGTGTGAGAGTTGAGTTTCCTGATGTTTTTTATGGGTCTTTCAGAAGGGCAAAATGCATATTAAGCCATTGAATAAGAATTTGATAAATTCTTTGCTCAAATCTGATTTTTTTTCTCCCCATAATGGTGAGTTTGTATATTTTGGGTCTGCATAAAAAAACAACAACAACAAAATGCAACCCTGTCTTTTCCCATTTTACGGTCAGTCGCTTGACAACAACATAACAATTTTTAGGCCTAATTTTATTCATTGATAAGAACTGCCATCCAAGCTACTCTCAAAATAATCATCATGCTTTATATTTCCATTAAAATGCCATCAGGAAAGCTCACAATAACTTCCAGTTTGAATATTTAACTGAACCCATTGCTTATGGGAGCCAAATATACCAGGTAATAACTATATGGGAATTACAGAATCTCAAAGGCAATGGGCTAAATGCTCTGGGTAGAATTACCAACTCAACAATACAGATGCTGTGCTTGACCCTGAAATTGAGAGCTTCTACAGGGGCTGTAGTGTTACACTCATCACCTTTGAGTTTCATCATATAGTTACGTCAAATTGAACACATTTTCTGTGATTTATATATTTGAGATTGTAGAAAAGACTTAAAGAGTTTAAGAACATGTTAAAAACTCATTTGTTTACTGGAATTAAACCTGAATTGTGTTTGTTACAATTAATATATATACGAAGAAAATCATATTGTACTGCACAGTAGAATATATTATACTAGTATCTGTACAATATAAATGTTCTTTATAGTTATTATTATTATATTATTATTATTATCATTATCATCATCATCATCATTATCAGTACCTAGAACTTAATCATGTATATCATTATCAACATTCATACCATTTAAGTATATCTGTAAACAAGATTTAATAAACAAACAGGATATAAAAATAGAATATTGCTGATCAAGTCTTGTACCTCATATGATACAACATTTGACACTTGTTTTGTAAATTAAGTGTAGAAATATACAATGACACACCCACTCATGGGTAAATGCTGATATTTTGTTGCAGACATTATAATTCTGTACAATGTTTGGGCAAAACACTTGAATGTGTGCCCAAACGATGTACACATACACACACACACACATATGAATTAGCTGAAAAATGTGTTCAGTCCCTAGCTACTGAAAGTGATAATGTACAAGTCAAATAAAAATTTATTCCTCTGATCTTGGTTAGGGGTTATTTCAGAATACTAACAGTTTGTTGCTCTATACTTTGATCTCTTGATGATGTATTGTGACTTGAACTACTCATTGCAAGGAGCAATGCATTCTTTGATTCAAATATCCTACAATGTTGAAGTACTTGCATATTTAAAGTCACAATGAAATTAAAATGTGCACATAATATGTAGTGTGTATAATGCAAGCTTACCATTTAATTCTGTGAAACTTTGTTTGTTTCCAAATATGTCAACTGTTTTTTGTACAGTCTTCATTTTTTCAAACAATTACAAAATAAAACATACATTGGTACATGATATACCCTGAATTGGGGTCAAATAGATTTGTTTGAATGTATGATCATATGACTTATGCATGTATATATGAATAGTATGTATAGCTCACAATAAATAAGTGTGCACAGTAAGTCCAAAATTTCCTACAATTACAAGATTAAACATACATTGGTACATGGTATATCCTGAAATGGGATGAAATAGATTTTTTTGAATGGTATGATATGATTTATGCATGTACAGTGTATATATGAATATTATGTATAGCTCATAATAAATAAGTGTGCACAGTAAGTCCAAAATTTCCTACAATTACAATATTAAACATACATTGGTACATAGTATATCCTAAATTGTGGTCAAAGAGATTTTTTTGAATGGTATGATCATATAGTTTATGGATGTATATATATTATGTATAGCTCATAATAAATAAGTGTGCACAGTAAGTCCAAAATTTCCTTCAATTACAAATACCATATCATATCATATGATGTCTGTTTCTATGTATATTGAACTCTCTACTCTTATGTGTATACATAGATCTAGAGGCAAATAGAGTATGAATTATCTTAACCTATTGACTATGAGATTCTGTAAATCTCCATTGACTTTTTACAAGGCCCATCCAGTTCCCATAAGCAATGGGTTAAGCTTGCACTGCAAACTATAACTTATCAATAGGATACGATGACTATATACGCCAATTAGTAACATATTAAAATCATTATTAAGTTTTGCACATGAAACCACAATAACCAACCCACAAACATTAATACATTCATTCAAAGAAATAGAGGCTTAATGCAGAATCAACTTTACAGTAATGCCTTATTTTTAATGTGATTTACAAGTTTTTTAAAGATTTGTTTAGATGGCCACTTTTTCAAACTTGATCAAAATTGTTCTATTGAATGTTTAAAATGTTCTGTATTCACCGAATCCACAGTAACATCTGACAAAAGTTTTCACCTTTTTTGGTCAAAAGGCTGCATGACTGTTTCTGTTACTGAGTATATTCTGCAAACTATGAGTTAAAAAAAAACTGTCCAAAAATAGGCAGTATTGTGTGTACTTTATATGATATGGATGTCTTTTGTATAAATCAAGCTGGACTAAACAGCACAAAAATGAAGCTTTTTTGTAATCCACCTTCATTAATTGTGCAGATTGATGTTATAACAGATATACAGACAAATAACTTAATCTGTGCCATTGATAAGATATTGACTGACACAACTGGATATGATGTGATGTGATGCAACTGAAATCTAATCTACACCTGTGTATAATGTTTCAATAATTCTATATCATAATCACTGGTATCATTTGTAATTACACATTGAGAATTATTAAGAATTTTTTATCAAAATTAAATAAGGTCAATTGTGCTGAGATTATGTTGTTATCTTTAATGCCAACACCAAGGAAAGATTCTGAGAAACTTCATGGCATGTGAATAAGTGCCTTCATTCTATAAATATGTAAACATTTTCATGATGTGTGTTATTCAAAGGTTTTGCATACTATTTTAATAAATCAAGTTGTGATAGTGGACTCTAAATATTTCAGTGTCTGTCTAATCTTGATGCCTATCTAACACACTTTTGGATTTTTACTTATTGTGTGTGTGTGTGTGTGTGTGTGTGTGTGTGTGTGTGTGTGTGTGTGTGTGTGTGTTTGTATTCATATGTGTTCTGCTGTCTGTGTAGTTGACATGTGGGTTTATTAACTTGATCTATATTTTAACCAAATATAAATAATTCTATCCAAGTAAAGCGATCTAGTAATTTTAGATTTTGAACAAGTTAGTTTGCAATCAAGAAAAATCTGTCAAGTTCTGTTTGCAAAATGGTGCCTTAAGTAACGATCATTGATTTGAATAGCCATGACACACTTAATCGACAATAATTAGAAACTTATTACAATGGTGTGGTCCATTAATATTTTTGGGTCAGAAATTGGAACGATTTTTTTTTTAACTGACGGCAATACTAATTGTGAAACGCACGAAAATGGCTTGAATAATGACAACTCAAGCTATTAAATCAAACCATCGTTGTAGAGTTAGAGTAGCGCGTAAAAACACTAACCACAGTGGCACCGCTAAACTCACCGCAAGGAGTTGAAAACGATGTTTTTTACCATAATACTTGCAGAAACGGTATCTGGGAGGCGCACATTTAAACGAAATTTCAACCACTAAGGGAATTGGATTAATCCAGATACTGACTGCCAATAAAGAAATATTGGTGATCTAAGCAATTGCATCAGCAGTAGAAATACACCTCGGGCTAATGATTATGATGGTTTGTCTCTAGTAGTATAATTAAAACGTCAAAATATTATCATGTTTACTACGCACAAAATCGATCAATCATATCTATCAACCAATCGGTAGACCAATCAATCAGCCAATTAGTTGAAACATGAATATAAACGAAGGAATTCAGTGAATTAGATTAATTTACAAATGAGTTCGAAATAATCCATATAGTATCAATAGGAATTTGTAATATCTAAAATGTAACGATTTGTCGTAAAGACGCTATATAACACTGTGGAAGACAAATTACCAAAAATTGTCGAACTTTGCAATCTGACATATCTGACAGTGTTTGAATGGACAAATAAACACCCGAGAATACAAAAGTTTGGACAGTTATGCTGTCACTAGTGCAATATGTACAGATACAAATTGGCACATGAATTTCCTATCAGGCGATAGGAAATTCTGCAACACAGCGGTCTATGGGGGAAAGCTGGAATGGTCTCTCAGTGATCCTCACTTTTTTAAAGCACTTAATGATCGTTTTAAACTGTAATTTTTCAGGGCTTCATTTTTAGATTGTATCAGAGACACTGGTAGCATGGAAAATCATGTAGCTCAGATTTTTTTAAACTGGAAACATTGTTATACAGTGTCTTTAATTTGTGCATCTCTGTTTCCATCTTTGTAAAGACCCGATGAATTAACTGTGATATCAATGGAAAATAATGTACTATTAAATCGGACAAGCTCACACTCAGACACTAGTGGCTGGGCTTTACCCTACCTCTACCACCACCAATAGAAAGAAACAAACACACCTTCAAAATTAGAAGAAAAGAGGAAAAAATAAAAATTACAGGAAATTGAAAAGCATCAAAGCGACAGATTGTGAATACAGCCAGCTTGCAACACAATGGCGTAGATTTTGTGCAAAATGTGGCTTTTGAACAATGTTACGTGATTATAAATTCGCCAACCAAATGGTAACACTTTGTTTAAAAGGGTTCGTGATTACTCGAAATTTTTACAAAAAAAAACTTCGTGTTATGTGGCCGGACTTATTAGTTTCACATTAATTTTCTGTGCGATGACATTTTTCCCTCTTCTCCTTCTTTTTCTTCTTCTTCGTCTTTTCTTCTTCTCCTTTTTTTCTTCTTCTTCCTCTTCTTCTTCTTCCTCCTCTTCTTCTCATCTTCTCTCTCTTCTTCTCTCTCTCTCTCTCTCTCCTCTTCTCTCTCTCTCTCTCTCTCTCTCTCTCTCTCTCTCTCTCTCTCTCTCTCTCTCTCTCTCTCTCTCTCTCTCTCTCTCTCTCTCTCTCTCTCTCTCTCTCTCTCTCTCTCTCTCTCTCTCTCTCTCTCTCTCTCTCTCTCTCTCTCTCTCTCTCTCTCTCTCTCTCTCTCTCTCTCTCTCTCTCTCTCTCTCTCTCACATACAATCAAACACACACATAACAATTCACACACATACACACACATCATAGCATGCATGACCACCTGCAAAGAAAACTCACAACAGAACACACACACACACACACACACACACACACACCACACAACACACAACACACACACACACACCCACAACAGCACTCCCATACCTATTATTGATAATTGTGGAGTCGATTTGTTTTCACTTATTGGTGTTTTCTACCCTCAAAAATCTGGTTTTGTAGCCAAAAGACTGAGAATTAAGGCTAGATGTATCCTTTTTTAAAATTCTTTTAATACCCCAAAGACCCCATATTTGTCTGTATATCGCCACAACTCAGATTTCGTTTGAGTGACTCTACCCCATAGTTTGATGGAATATAGGAATAAAGCACACACACACACACACACACACACACACACAACACAATAAGCTACAAATCCAAAATGTGTGTTAGTAGATCAGATTAGACACAAGACACTGAAATATTTAGAGTCCACTTTATCACAACGTTGATTTATTAAAATAGTATGCAAAACCTTTGAATAACCACACATTCATGCAAAATTTTACATATTTATAGAATATGAAGGCCACTTATTCACATGCCGATGTCAAAGTTTCTCAAGAATCTTATTCCTTGGTTGTTGGCATAAAGATAACAACATATCTCAGCCACAATATGACCTTATTTAATTTGATAAAAAATTCTTTAATAATCTCAATGTGTAATATACAAATGATACCAGCTGATTATGATATAGAATTATTGAAACATTATACACTGTGGTAGATTAGATTTCAGTTGCATCACATACATCATATTCCAGTTGTGTCAGTCATATCTTATCAAATGGCACAGATTAAGATTATTTGTCTGTATTATGCTGTTATAACATCAATCTCACAATTGAAGTAGTGGATTACAAAAAGCCTTCATTTTTTGTGCTGTTTAGGTCCAGCTGATTTATACAAAAGACATCCATATCATATAAAGTACACACAATACTGACCTATTTTTGGACAGTTTTTTTAACTCATAGTTTGACAGAATATACTCAGTAACAGAAACAGTCATGCAGCCTTTTGACCAAAAAAGGTGAAACTTTTGTTCAGATGTTACTGTGGATTCGGGTGAATACAGAACATTAAACATTCAATAGACAATTTGATCAAGTTTGAAAAAGGTGGCCATCTAAACAAATCTTTAAAAACTTGTAAATCACATTAAAAATAAGGCATTACTGTAAAGTTGATTCTGCATTAAAGCCTCTATTTCTTTTGAATAGAATGTATTAATAGTTTGGGGTTGACGTTCATTGTGGTTTCATGTGCAAAACTTAATAATGATTTTTAATATGTATACTAATTGGCGTATATAGTTCATCGTATCCTATTGATAAGTTCATAGTTTTGCAGTGCAGCTTAACCATTGCTGATGGAAACTGGATGCGGCCTTTTAAAAAGTCAATGGAGATTTACAGAATCTCATAGTCGAATAGCGTTAAGATATTCATAACTCTATTTTGCTTCTAGATCTATGATACACATAGAGTAGAGAGTTCAATATACATAGAACACAGACTCCATATGATATGATATGGTATTGTAATTGTAAGGAAATTTTGGACTTACTGTGCCACACTTAATTTATTATGAGCTATACATAATTATATATTACATCATAAACTATATGATCCATACATTCAAAAATCTCTTTGACCACAACTTTAGGATATACTATTACCAATGTTATGTTTAATATTGTAATTGTAGGAAATTTTGGACTTACTGATGCACACTTATTTATTATGGGAGCTAAGAGCCTATACATAATTATTCATAATATACACTGTACATGCCCATAAATCATACTCATACCATTCAAAAAAATCTATTTCATTCCCATTTCAGGATGATACCATTGTACCAATGATATGTATCTTGTAATTGTAGGAAATTTTGGACTTACTGTGCACACTTATTTATTGTGCGAGTATACATACTATTCATATATACATGCATAAGTCATATGATCATACATCAAACAATTATTTGACCCCAATTCAGCGCGTATATCATGTACCCAATGTATGTTTTCTTTTATTTTTAATTGTTTTTGAAAATGACAGACTGTTACAAAAAACATGTTGAATTTTGGAAACAAAACAAAGTTTCACAGAATTTAAATGCGTAAGCTTGATTATACACACTACATATTATGTGCACATTTTTAATTTCATTGTGACTTTAAATATGCAAGTACTTCAACATTGTTAAGGTATTTTGAATCCAAAGAAGCATTGCCTCTGTGCAATGAGTAGTTCAAGTCACAATACATCATTCAAGGAGATCAAAATACTAGAGCAACAAACTGTTTAGTATTTCTGAAATAACCCTAACCAAGATCAGAGGAATTAAATTTTTATTTGACTTGTACATTATCACTTTCAGTAAGGCTAGGACTGGCAACAATTTTCACTAATTCATATGTGTGTGTGTGTGTATGTATGCGTTTGGGCACACATTCAAGTGCGTTTGCCCAAACATTGTACAGAATTATTAATGTCTGCAAACAAAAATATAGCATTTACCCATGAGTGGGTGTGTCATGTATATTTCTACACTTAATTTACAAAACAAGTGTCAAATGTTGTATCATATGAGGTACAAGACTGATCAGCCAATATTCTATTTTTATATCCATGTTGGTTTATTAAATCTATGTTTTACAGATATACTTAAATGGTATGAATTGTGCATAATGATATACATGATTAAGTTCTAAGCGTACTGCATAATGCATGCATGATGATGATTAATGAATAATAATAATAATATAATAATAATAACTATAAAGAACATTTATATTGTACAGATACTAGTTAATGTATATTCTACTTGTGCAGTACAATTATGATTATTCTTCGTAATATATATTAATTTGTAACAAACACAATTCAGGTTTAATCCGAGTAAACAAATGAGTTTTACATTGTTCTTAACTCTTTAAGAACTCTTTTCTACAATCTCAAATATATAAATCACAGAAAATGTGTTCAATTTGACGTAACTATATGATGAAACTCAAAGTGTATGAGGGATGTAATCACTACAGCCCCTGGTAGAACGCTTCAAATTTGTCAGGTAAGACAGCAATCTGTATTGTTGAAGTTCGGTATTCTACCCAGAGCATTTTAGCCATTGCCTTTGAGATTCTGTAATTCCCATATAAGTTATTACCTGGTATATTTGGCTCCCCATAGCAATGGGTTCAGGTTAATATTCAAACTGGAAGTTATTGTGAGCTTTCCTGCATGCATTTTAATGGAAATATAAAGCATGAATGATTATTTTGAGAGTAGCTTGGATGGCAGTTCTTATCAATGAATAAAATTAGGCCAAAAATTTGTGTTTATGTTCGTTGTCAAGCCGACTGACCGTAAAATGGGAGGGAAAAGACAGGGTTGCATTTTGTTGTTGTTGTTTTTATGCAGACCCAAATATACAAACTCACCATTATGGGCGAGAAAAAAAATCAGATTGAGCAAAGATTTATCAATTCTTATTCAATGGCTTAATTGCATTTGCCCTTCTGAGTAAGACCCATAAAAACATCAGGAAACTCATACTCTCACACAGTTTCGTCCTACATATACTTGCACCCGCAGTACAGTATGTCATGTGTATTGGTTACTCTGGCGTTTTGCTGTATAACAAAAAATTAATAATAAAAAATAAAAAATTGAGCAAACTGAGCCAATTTTCAATTTCTCCACTTTGAGGGCAACGAATTTTTTAGGTTTTTTATGTCAGTGCATGCCATGCTTCCAGCCTGATAAAACCAAAAAGTTCAGATTTACTTTTTCTAAATGGACATTTGTGTAATCATGAAGGTATTACATTCTGTAGAAACAATATTCATATTCACAATGCACTACTGTTTGATTGTATGTTGCTTTGAGTTGATACCGGTAGTTGGATATTCCTTTTACTACATTTCTCACTTCCAGTATTTCATTCTTACTTTAAACTCAAATTTGTGGATGATCTAGCCTAGAGACACAGAAAAAAAAAATCCCATTTCGTAGTGATGTCGGGTGAAGTAACACATATCGATGTATAGCTCATGCTAATATTCCAGCAAACCTTGGTTTCACAAGTTTATAGTTCTGTTCTGTAACTACCAGTTTATGTGGTGTGCGTTTTCGCTATGCTATTGCCTTACATTTTGCTTTGTGGCTGCTTGTTCTAGCTAGTGTAATTTTCCTACATTTTTTGTTAGCATATTGCAGTTCAATATTGGTTGTTGGCGCAAGATAACTGAAAGTAAATGCATGCTTGTTCTTATATACCATCCCACATAGGTTTCCTTGTAAGAGTGCATTATTATGCAAATGCATTCCATTGTTATTTGATTAGATTTTGATTATGAATGTGGTTATGCCCACTTTTGCATCAAGAAATTCATGTAAAACAGACATACATGAACAAATTCATACACAATTGACATTATCATAGCAGTACATTAATTTGATTTTTCACATTGTTCATTATCAACAGGCATATACAATATATCATATTTAAATAATTATCATTAACATACAAAGTGGTAGATCCTAAAAAAATAAAGTTGTATTACATAGGTCCCATTGAATTATAATTATGGTCTAAAAATGGACGGTTAAAAATGATGGGTAGGAAGAAAAGAAGAGAGGAACGGTGAAGAAGGAGGTGAGCAGGTTATCTCAACTTCAAGAACATCAGTTATTTGTGCAAAAGAAGAGAAAATATGACAGGTGATTAGTTTTATCTTTAAAAAAAGCACTTTTCTATAAATTAGGAGATTATTTCAGTGAACCCCACAGGAGTGTGTACCTCGTTTGTGTATTTGATCCAATAGGATCTTCTTCAATTTAATGTTTAAAAGTAGTTAAGTTTATGTGAAAAGAATTTTGTTATGTCGTGTTTTGTTTTTGTTTTGTTTTCGCTGCTTGTTGTTTGCACAACCATATGCATATTGGTTTGCTGGTGCCTGGTTGTATTATGTAAACACCTCTCTGGTCTTTTTACTTGTTTACAGACAGAATAAGCAGTAAGGTTGTAGGAGTTTGGAGCCAGAGAATCAAACTCGCCAAAAAGCTGATGACAGAACTGCAGGGTGTGTGAGTTCATTTTACCATTACATTCATTTTACCTTGCATTGCAGGGCTCTAATTTTATCAAATGCAAGATGCACACAAAAAATTATTGATAGCACAATCAAATGATTGATCCGAATCAGGTGATCAACAAGCATATTTCATAATCATTTTCCTTTTATATTCCATTGAAATTATACAAACCCCCCCCCAAAAAAAAAAATGAAAATTGGACTGCATCACAATTATAATATTTTCCAGAGGGCATGTCTCACATATAGTTTTATGTGTATAAAACATGTACTGAAACAACCTCTTGCAAGGATCACGATCTGAGGCCTATTTAGAGGCTAGTTTTTAATTGTTGGTTAAGTTTTATCAGTCTTTATGCGAGTGATTGATGTGAATGTTCCAACGCATTTTATTGTCAAGGTGGAAGAACAACCATCTGCCAATTGATTGCGTCTGATCAACTTTTCACCTATTTTAGGGGTGGTTGTTTAAAACAGCACAAACCGCCCCTCACCACTTTCATGCTATTTGTCTCGTGACTTTCGTTTGCACATAGAAACAAGGTAAATCTTGATGATGACACTGTGTAATTATGACAAGAGGGAGATTGGATTTCATATACTCCATTACACGAGACACTTCATCAGAAAGAGTGGATATTGGTGATATCCGTGAAAGTTCACAAATTGGATGTGGTGCAAACTGATCACTTAATGTGGCATGAACCACTCTGCTATTTCTGCAAGTTTTGATGTGGATGTCCATGGGTTGATAGGATTTCAGCAGAAGCTGTTACAACTCTGATGCAATCTGAAGAAACCATCTTGCTATTCTGTACATTTACCAACAATTAAAGGCAACTTTATTTAAGCGACTCTATGGCGGATTGAAGTCTTCCATGTCACAAAGGACCAGCGAGCACGATTGAATGTGTAACTCTGGAATGGAGACCCCATCTTAGACATTCAGCTGCTTCTGAAATCTCTCCAATGCTGTGTTCCAGAAATCTGATTTGTCCTCCTCTGCCTGTTCTTGCTATTTTTAGCCAGCAAAGGATTTATTTTTCTGCTGTGTAAGAGCCTTGGGTGGACATTGTATTCAAGACGTCTGAGTTGAATCTGCATTATTGCCCTTTGTAAGGTACTCCTTGCTTCTTCCTATCCCCCCTTTTTTGTGCCTATGTTGATAAAAGTGTATATCTTGGCTCTCGACTCAAGAGACCAAACCACATGACTTTTTTCTTCAGATTGACATCTGGGTAATTATCTGCATCACTGCATGGCTTTGTCTAGCAATTCAGAGCTTTTTGTCATCTTTATCTTTTTAATTCCAGTAGCGCTCCTCTATTACAAGATCCGATATCATCTGGGTCGTAGCTCAAGAGCTCTGCTTTGATGTTAACACAGTGAGGATCCTTCCATTCTTTCTCATATTCTTGATTAATCAGGCATGGGAACATCTTTTCCCTTCACCTGTAATTTTGTATTGGCATTGTGAATAATTTCCCAATCACCATCAAAAACCTGTGCTTTTTTATATTCAGCAGAAATATTGAGACTATTGGTCAAGTAATAAAGTACCTTTTTCCAGTGCAATCACAACACTGATCATACAATCTACCACGAAACTTGGGCATGAAAGTTTTTCAAATTGCCTTGCCTGTGAAGAAGTACCAATCCCTTTTTCTTCGTCCCCAATCAATCATTCTGCCAGATATCCAGTGGCCTTTCGAAGCCTTGAACTTGTTCATTCGTTATGGGTGGACATTATCCCATACTTTGGTTTGGAGATCACGGACTATGACCTGTTCAGCTCCTGCGCATCTTCATACAGTAACCTCTTTTTCTCTTCATTTCTCCTTCACAGTCATCAACAACTTCTTTGGTTTTTGTTCATATTTTTGGGCCTTCTTTAGCATTAATTTTTGTAAAACTCTGTGCAAAGATCCTGGATTGCATTTATGTTGGGGGCGTTCTTCTTCAAGAATGTTTGTTCTCCATTGATTTTTATTGCATCTCTTTTTCTGAGAATGATAAGTACATTGCTCCAATGAATTGTCTAGCAGCTCATGGCCAAAATGATGGCCTATCATATTTCGTTGCAGTCCAGCATTTTCTGATCATCTATCATTTGATCAATCAGTTATCCTCTTCCGTATTGGAGATCCCGTCTTCATTTACCACTAGGCTTTTCAGGATTAAGGAGGTCCAGGTGTAGAGAATTGTGTGCGTATATTTTCTGCCATACCACCAGGGCAGCTCTTCATTGCACAAATCTATTATGAAAAGGTAGATTATATCAAGCATTACAACATATAATTCTTGAACTGTATAATGTATCCTGCCTCAAACGTTGTAGGACAAACGTACTGCTATTCTAAACAATGTAACTTCTGCAATAACTTTAGTCTTTTCACCGGATTTACATTACGTCATGAAAATAAACTGTAATTCTTCTGGTAAAATAATAAATTTACAAGACTTTTAGGGACATATAATTATATTACTTGCCCGGCCTACATTCCCCCAGTTAATGATACATGCAGTTAAGAATAGCTTAATGTCTCAAATCACAGTGTTCCATGTTCAGTTCACTTGAATATTCTGGTACAATCACCTCTAGGTTTCTATGGTTTCAGTATGGAAAGTGGATTATCCG